>OZ022418.1:26349868-26437368 GCA_963989365.1 Rhimphoctona megacephalus | reverse complement strand
GTAAATTATTATATAGAAGTAAAAGTGAAAAAAGATGATTCAGAGAAGTCACTTGCTTGAAGAACTAAAAAATCTATCGGCTTTCAGCATAAGTCGATTAGTATCATGGCAAAGCGATGATACCAATTTTCAAAATACAAATAAGGAATTATCCATTCTCGGGCAATAATACACTTTGGCTTAGCCGAAATGTCGTCGCGATTCCCTTCTTGCGGATCGGATTTCAAAATTCACATTCCAAATATTCAAAGATTCCATTCACAAATAAATGAACTCATGAATATTTTTGAAACTTTGTCGTTAATCGTCTATTTTTATATGCTATATTTTTCCAAATATTTTACTATATTTGATATTCATGCGACAATGCATAAAATGTGGAATAAAGTATTTGTTATTACATTTAAAAAATAGTGAAATAAGAGGCTTATTAAACTTTGAATCAAGAGCCGCGATAGCAGCTTTCAAAGGGAAAGAAGAATCTAAAAGTCTGAGCTAAGTAAGACATATAACAAAAGAAAATAAACGATCCCAAATTCGACCACGAAATAAGTCATGTCAAATGACGGCCACTATGTATTTTTGACTACATAATAAATTACAAGAAATTCTCCGTGCCAGTTCGGATCTTCTATTCTGTGGTATATATGAGAAATCTGAGAGACTAACAAATAGACTCACCAATGTGCATTCATATTTTTCTTCATTTGAGAAGCAATTCCTTTATTATTTCCTTTTCTCGTTGTACCTTTTATTATTTTTTTTGTCTAGTCCTTTTTCTTGTTGTAATGTTCTCATACTTAGTGTTCAATTTCAAAATTTCCTAATCGCGTTTCACTGTAAACAAAAAAAAGCATTATTAGCACATAATTATAACATGTTTTGCCAACTATTATCTAAAGACAATCATTTCAATACTTAATTAATACGTACATCCTGAATTAAACGTATTAGGACGATCGTATATTGAATGGAAAACATATAAAACATTCAATTTACTCCGAAAATGTTTGTACCTGTTCGGACAATATGTTTTAATTGGTTATCGAAATATTTAATTGGCTTATAGCTAGAGACGCGGCAGCGTTTTAACGCCAAGTATTAAAAAGAAATGTTTAAACATTAAAGGCAAGTGGCGCCGAATTTCTATTATATATTCGAGATTCGACTCTTTTTTTATAAATCAATTTCGAAAGTGTCTATTCCCAATATACGCGGTTTACGAATCAGTAAATCCGTCAATCGCAGTATTTGAAAAACTCAAAGCTAAAAGTTGTCGCTTGAAATTCAAATAAACTACGGAGCTACCACTTATTCGTACGAAACAAGTGGTAACGTCCTTCCGGTGGAAAAGGACGCTACCATGAGACGTTCACTGTAAAAACAAGTGTGTTGTTGCCAACACACATTCAGTGTGTTCTGTACTTAACGCCATAAGCAAACTATAGATTCTTTGTCGCCATTTTCTACACATTTTAAAGTGTGTTGAAAATCTGCAGTTTGCTTATGGCGTTAAGTACAGAACACACAAGTGTGTTGTTTTCGACGACACACTTGTTTTTACAGTGTTAACTCTAGTTTCTATGGAAATTCGAAAATTCATTGCATAATAAAGAAAAACTCTATTCTCGCGAAGATAACATGACAATTTTTTTATGGAATATTTCGAGTCATTAGAAAAAAAGAAGCTTTTGTACAAAGTGGAATTGTTGACTTAGCTTAGCTATAATTCAAAACTCTGTAGCATGGATATTCGTCAGTAAATATAATCGGGCTGTTTAACATTTGGGTCTATTTTGTGAACTTATTATTTAATACAGGATTTTCCAAATTGTATTGCGATATTGCATAAAAAATTAAAAAAAAATATTTTCTAAGTAAAGCATAAGTGAACAAGTGATTCTCAAAAATCAGTTTTGTTTCTTTCAAATTATCAAATTTGACTATAACGACCTTTAAGTTACGTATTTAACGAGCGATAAATAAAAGTAGAATATTCGTTATCCGTTGCATAATTACTCAGAGAAAATCCTCGATTCACGATCAAGCCCTCATAGAAGTCAAACCAAAAATGCAAAGCAAGCGGCAAACAGACCACACGACACCCTAATCACATCACAACTCTTCTGTAATATTTCAGAAACAACAGAAGCACGCGTGCAACAACATCACAGCACATTAATACACGACACAGAACACGATTTCCCAGATACAGTACAACAGCCGGTGTCCGAATCGGACACCGAAGTAACCGAAGAATACACGACTAAATTCAGGCGCGGTAATAAGGACGAAGAAACATCTGCGGTCAAAACAAAGAGGACGATTATACGTAAGAAAAAACCGTCTTCTTCCGATCGCGATAACGTCGTAGTCATCGAAGAAGAATTGGAAAATATTAAATCCCAACTACCAAACATACCGAAAAAACAGTTTATGCCGATAGAAGAAATAACCGGTGACTCGGGCGTTGAAGAAATAATACCATCGTGCATTGAAGAAGCCGAAGACGTGGCTGAATTTCAAAAAGAAATTCCTTTGGAAGAAACTCCTGTCGATATGGATGTGGCTGATGTTACGATCGACGAAAAGAAAAAGCGTGTTGTCAAGAAGCGCATCACCAAAAAACCTAAAACAGAAAAAGAAGAGATTGAAAAAACAATACAGCCTTTCGAACAGACGTTAATTAAACCAACGGATCGAGAGGAAATTCGGGAAGAAGTGACGATTGTTCATGATACTACGAAAACGGGCAAACCTAGAAAAGTAATTAAGAAGAAAATTATCCGACGAAAGGGTGCAAAACAGCAAGTTACGGAGGAACAGACAATCGAAGAAGAGGGCAAGGCACCTGTGATGACTGTCTTAGCTCAACCAGAAGAAGAATTTCTTCCTGAAGAAAACACTGAATCTATACCATTAATTGAATTACAAAAGCCTACTGAACGTGAAGCAGTTCGAGAAAAAGTCACTGTTACAGAAGAAACCACTAAAGAGGGCAAATCCAAGAAGGTCACGATAAAGAAAATCATTCGTAGAAAGGGCAAGAAAGAACAAGTGACTGTGGAGCAAACGATCGAAGAAGAGGGTAAGGAACCAGTAAAAATCGTTATGACTCAGCCTGACGAAGAATACATTCCTGAACAAACTACCGAAACCCTGCCATCAGTTGAATTCATAAAATCTAGGGAAGGCGAAGAAATTCGGGAAGAAGTAACTATAACTCAAGACACCACTAAACGGGGCAAGCCACGAAAGATCACGAAGAAAAGAATCATTCGTAGAAAGGGCGATAAACAACAAGTCACTGTAGAACAAACAATTGAGGAAGAAGGTAAAGCACCAGTAACAACTGTCACTGCTCAGCCGGAGGAAGTGTTCGTTCCTGAAGAAGCTATTGAACCTATGCCACCAATTCAATTTAGAAAACCTACTGAAGGCGAGGAGCTTCGCGAAGAAGTGACGATCACCCGAGACACTACCAAAGAGGGTAAGCCAAGGAAAGTGACAAAGAAGAAAATTATTCGCAGAAAAGGAAAGAAACAACAAGTCACTATAGAACAAACGATTGAAGAGGAAGGCAAAGCTCCTATAACTACCGTCCTTGCTGAACCCGATGGGGAGTATATTCCTAATGAAACTTCCGAAACACTTCCATTAGTTGAATCCGTAAAACCTATCGAAAGTGAACAAATTCGGGAAGAAGTTACGGTAACTCAAGAAACCACCGAACAGAGCAAGCCAAAAAGAGTAACAAAGAAAAAAATAATCCGTAGAAAGGGAAGTAAACAACAAGTTACTGAGGAGCAGACCGTCGAAGAGGAAGACAAAGCACCGGTGATGACTGTTACTGCTCAGCCGGAAGAAGAATTTGTTCCTGCAGAAACTACTGAACCTATGCCATTAAATGAATTCAGTAAACCTGCCGAACGCGAGGAAATTTGCGAGGAAGTAACGGTCACTCGAGATACTAATAAAGAGGATAAGACAAGGAAAGTAACGAAAAAGAAAATAATTCGCAGAAAAGGAAAAAAAGAACAAGTCACTGAAGAACAAATAATTGAAGAGGAAGGTAAGGCACCCGTAACCACGGTACTTGCTAAGCCTGAAGAAGAATATATTTCTGAAGAAGGTACTGAACTTCTGCCATCAAGAGAATTTTTCAAGCCTGCTGATCGCGAGGAAATTCGAGAAGAAGTGACAGTTACACATAATGTTACGAAAAAGGGTAAACCTCAAAAAATAATAAAAAGAAGAATTATACGACGTAAAGGCACAAAACAACAGATCACCGAAGAACAGACAGTTGAAGAGGAGGGTAAAGCACCAGTGACAACAGTGTTAGCTCAACCAGAAGAAGAGTATATTCCTGAAGAAGGTACTGAACCCCTGACATCGATAGAATTCAGTAAGCCCACTGGGCGCGAAGAAATTCGACAGGAAGTTACTGTCACAGAAGAAACTACCAAAGAGGGCAAACCTAAGAAAATTACAAAAAAGAAGATTATTCATAGAAAGGGTCAAAAACAACAGGTGACAGAAGAACAAACCATCGAAGAAGAGGGTAAGACACCAGTAGTAATTGTCACTGCTCAGCCGGAGGAAGAGTTCGTTCCTTACGAAAGTACTGAATTCCTTCCATCAGTCCAGTTTGAAAAGCCTATAGAACGTGAGGAAGTTCGAGAAGAAGTCGACGTTACCGAAGAGACTACTAAACAGGGTAAACCAAGGACGATAACGAGAAAGAAAATTATCCGCAGAAAAGGAAAGAAACAAGAAGTCACTGTAGAACAGACAGTTGAAGAGGAAGACAAAGCACCTGTAACCACGGTCCTTGCCCATTCTGAGGAAGACGTCGTTCCTGACGAGACAACTGAAACTCTACCTTCAATTGAATTTAGAAAGCCTACTCAACTTGAAGAGATCCGCGAAGAAGTGACAGTTACACACGAGACAACGAATAAAGGTAAGCCTCGAAAAGTAATCAAAAAGAAAATCATCCGTCGCAAAGGCAAAAAACAACAAATTACTGAGGAACAGACAATCGAAGAAGAAGGCAAGGCACCGGTCACTACAGTTCTTACTTTGCCCGATGAAGAGTACGTTCATGAAGAAGGTACTGAACCACTACCTTCAATTGACTTTGGAAAGCCTACTGAATGCGAAAAAATTCGTGAAGAAGTGTATGTTATTGAAGAAACGACTAAACAGGGTAAACCCAGAAAGGTAACAAAGAAGAAAATAATCCGCAGAAAGGGCAGTAAACAACAGGTCACCGAAGAACAAACGATTGAAGAGGAGGGTAAGGCACCTGTAAAAACTGTCCTTGCCAAGTCAGAAGAAGAATATATTCCCGACGAAACTTCTGAAACACTTCCGTCAGTTGAGTCAGTGAAACCTGTTGAAGGTGAGGAAATTCGAGAAGAAGTCACTGTCACTGAAGAAACCACAAAATGGGGCGAGCCACGAAAGATTACGAAGAAAAAAATCATTCGTAGAAAGGGCGGTAAACAACAGATTACTATAGAGCAAACAGTTGAAGAAGAAGGCCAAGCCCCAATCACAACAGTATTAGATCAGCATGAGGAAGAATACGCTCCTGAAGAAGCTACCGAACCTCTACCATTAATTGAATTGAGAAAGCCTATCGATCGCGAAGAAGTTCGGGAGGAAGTCACTGTAACAGAAGAAACTACTAAACAAGGCAAACCAAAAACGGTCACAAAGAAGAAAATCATCCGCAGAAAGGGCAGTAAACAACAGGTCACTGAAGAGCAGACCATTGAAGACGAGGGCAAGGCACCAGTGACGACTGTCTTGGCTCAGCCAGTAGAAGAGCTTGCTCCTGAAGAAATTACTAAACCTATTTCATTAATTAAATTTAGAAAGCCTACTGAGCGCGAGGAAATCCGCGAAGAAGTGACGGTTACCCGAGATACTATGAAAGAGGGACAGCCGAGAAAAGTAACGACGAAGAAAATCATTCGTAGAAAAGGTAAGAAACAACAAGTCACTATAGAAAAAACCATTGAAGAGGAAGGCAAGGCACCCGTAACCACGATTCTTGCGCAACCTGAAGAGGAATATATTTCTGATGAAGGTTCTGAACCTTCGCCATCAATAGAATTCCCCAAGCCTACTGAGCGCGAAGAAGTTCGAGAAGAAGTGACAGTTACACACGAAACCACTAACAAGGGCAAACCTCAAAAAATAATCAAAAAGAAGATTGTCCGACGACAGGGCACAAAACAACGGGTCACTGAAGAACAAACTATTGAAGAGGAAGGCAAAGCACCAGTAACAACGATTCTAGCTCAATCAGAAGAAGACTACATTCCTGAAGAAGGTACCGAATCTCTGCCTTTAACAGAATTCGACAAGCCCACTGAGCGTGAAGAAACTCGTCAGGAAGTTACTGTCACGGAGGAAACCACAAAAGAGGGAAAATGTAAGAAAATTACGAAGAAGAAAATTATTCGTCAAAAAGGCCAAAAACAACAGATAACAGAAGAGCAGACCATTGAAGAAGAAGGTAAAGCTTCCGTTACTACGGTATTAGCCCAGCCAGAAGAGGAATACGTTCCTGAAGAAATCACTGAACTTTTACCATCAGTCGACTTTATTAAACCTACGGAGCATGAAGACATCCGGGAAGAAATAACTGTTACTCACGAAACTACCAAAAAGGGTAAACCCAGGAAGATCACAAAAAAGAAAATCATTCGAGGGAGAGGCAAAAACCAACAAGTCACTGTGGAGCAAACGATTGAAGAAGAAGGTAAAGCGCCTGCAACAACAGTTTTAGCTCAACCTGAGGAAGAGTACCTTCCTGAAGTTACTGTTACAGAAGATACCATTAAACAGGAAAAACCGCGAAAAACCACCAAAAAGAAAATTATTAGTAGAAAAGGCGGTAAACAACAAATCACTGAAGAGCAAGAACAAGAAGGCAAATCACCAGTATCAACAATCCTAGCTGTGCCCGATGACGAGTACATTCATATAGAAGATACTGAACCACTACCTTCAATCGAGTTTGAAAAGCATACTGATCGCGAAGAAATTCGCAAAAAAGTGTCGGTTACTGAAGAAACTACTGAACAAAGCAAGGCAAGAAAAGTAACGCAGAAAAAAACAATTCGTAGAAAAGGCGGTAAAGAACAGGTCACTGTAGAACAAACTATTGAGGAGGAAGGCAAGGCGCCAGTTACAATTGTTACTGCTCAACCGAAGGAAGAATTCGTTTCTGAAGAAACTACGGGACCTATGCCATCAATTCAATTTAGAAAACCAACCGAAGGCGAGGAGATTTACGAAGAAGTGACGGTCACTCAAGACACCACGAAAGAGGGCAAGCAAAGAAAAGTAACGGAAAAGAGAATCATTCGTAGAAAAGGAAAGAAACAACACGTTATTGTAGAACAAACTATTGAGGAGGAAGGGAAGGCGCCTGTAACCACGGTCCTTGCTCATCCTGAAGAGGAATATATCCCGGAAGAAGGTACTGAATCTTTGCCATCAATAGACTTCCCCAAGTCTGCTGAATGCGAGGACATTCGAGAGCAAGTAACAGTTATCCACGATGTCACCAAAACAGGCAAGCCTCGAAAAATAACGAAAAAGAAAATTATCCGGCGAAAGGGCACAAAACAACAGGTCACTGAAGAGCAGACAGTTGAAGAAGAGGACAAGGCACCAATAACAACAGTTTTAGTTCAGCCTGAGGAAGAAGCCGTTCCTCATGAAACGACTGAACCTCTTCCATCAATTGAGTTTGGAAAGCCTACCGAACGCGAAGAAGTTCGAGAGGAAACTACTGTCATAGAAGAAACTACTAAAGAGGGTAAACCTAGAAAAGTCACGAAAAAGAAAATAATTCGTAGAAAGGACCAGAAACAACAGGTAACAGAAGAGCATACAATTGAAGAAGAAGGCAAGGCACCAGTAACAACAGTCACTGCTCAGCCGGAAGAAGAGTACGTTCCTGAAGAAGGGACCGAAACTCTTCCTTCTATCGAATCTGGCAAGCTGACTGAACACGAGCAAATTCGTAAAGAAGTAACAGTTACTCATGACACTACCAAAGAAGGTAAGCCGAGGAAGATTACGAAAAAGAAAATTATTTGCAGGAAAGGAAAGAAACAGCAAGTTACCGAAGAAAAAATCATCGAGGAAGAAGGTAAAGCACCAATAACAACGGTAATAGCTCAGCCTGAGGAGGAATACAGTCCTGATGAAACGACTGAAAGTCTCCCGTCGATCGAGTTCAAAAAGCCTACCGAGCGCGAAGAGGTCCGCGAGGAAGTGACTGTTACTGAAGAGACCACAAATGAAGGTAAACCAAGAAAAATAACGAAAAAGAAAATCACTCGCAGAAAAGGCACGAAACAACAGGTCTCAGAAGAGCAGATTATCGAAGAAGCTGGCAAGGCGCCTGTGATAACAGTCTCAACTAAACCTGAAGAAGAGTATATTCCTGAAGAGAGTTTTGAAAAACTGTCATCAATTGAATTCAAAAAGCCTACTGAGCGCGAAGAAATTCGTGAAGAAGTAACTGTTACACATGATATCACGAAGAACGGCAAGCCAAGAAAGGTCACGAAAAAGAAAATCATTCGTAGAAAAGGCAAGAAACAACAAGTTACTATGGAGGAAACCGTCGAAGAACAAGGCAAGGCTCCTGTAACAACGGTCCTCGCTCAACCTGAAGAAGAATTCGTTCCTGAGGAAACTACTCAGCTTCTTCCCTCAGTCAAGTTTGCAAAGCCTACAGAACGTGAGGAAGTTCGAGAAGAAGTTACTGTAACAGAAGAAACCACTAAACAAGGCAAGCCAAGAAAAATAACGAAAAAGAAAATTATCCGTAGAAAGGGAGAGAAAGAACAAGTCACTGTAGAACAGACAGTCGAAGAGGAAGGCAAAGCACCTGTAACTACGGTAATATCAGCGTCTGAAGTAGAATGCGTTCCTGATGAAACCACCGAATCTCTTTTATCCATCGAGTATAAAAAGCCTACGGAACGAGAGGAGATTCGTGAGGAAGTGATTGTTACTGAAGAAACCACTAAACAAGGAAAGCCAAGGAAGGTAATAAAAAAAAAAATCATTTGTCGAAAGGGCCAAAAAGAATTGGTTACTGTAGAGCAGACTATAGAGGAAGAGGGTAAGGCACCCGTCACTACAGTTCTAGCTGAACCAGAAGACGAGATTGATGAAACGATCGAACCTCTGCCTTTGGCAGAGTTTGGAACGCCTACAGAACGAGAAGAGATTCGCGAGGAAATCACTGTTACTCACGATAATACGAAAGAAGGCAAACCCAGAAAAATTACTAAAAAGAAAACCATCCATCGCAAGGGCAAGAAACAACAAGTTATTGAAGAGCAAACAATTGAAGAGGAAGGCAAAGCGCCGGTAACCACAACAATTGGTCAACCTGTAGAAGATTATATTTTTGACGAAACTGCTGATGAATTACCATCAATCAAATTCTCTAAACCTACCGAACGCGAGGAAATTCGAGAGGAAGTGACTATTACCCACGAGGTCACGAAAAAGGGGAAACCGCAAAAAATCACGACCAAGAGAATTATCCGGCGAAAGGGTACAAAACTACAAGTAACGGAAGAAAAGATGATTGAGGAAGAAGGCAAGACACCAGTAACAACAGTTTGTGCATATCCCGAAGACGAGTACGTTTCTGACGAAAATACTGGCCTTCTGCCTTCACTTGAGTTCAAAAAGCCTTCTGAGCGTGAAGAGATTCGTGAAGAAGTCACCGTAACAGAAGAAACCACTAAACAGGGCAAACCACGAAAGATCATGAAGAAGAAAATAATCCGAAGAAGAGGTAGTAAACAACAAGTTACAGAAGAGCAGACCGTTGAGGAGGAAGGCAAAGCACCAGTGACGACTGTTACTGCTCAGCCGGAAGAAGAGTTTTTTCCTGCAGAAACGACTGAACCTATGCCATTAATTCAATTTAGCAAACCTTCCGAATGCGAGGACATCCGCGAAGAAGTAACCGTTACTCAAGACACTACTAAAATGGGTAAGCCTAGGAAGGTCACAACCAAGAGAATAATTCGCAGGAAAGGAAAGAAGCAGCACGTAACCGAAGAGCAAACGGTTGAAGAGGAAGGAAAAGCTCCAGTCATAACCGTTTTGGAAAATCCAGAAGAAGAATACATTCCAGAAAAGAGCATTGAGCCCTTGGTAGTTGACGAACTTATTACGCCAACTGAATCAGAGGAATTTCATGAAGAAATAACTGTCACACGGGATACAACTGAGGAAGGCAAACCAAGAAAAGTTACGAAAAAGAAAACGATCCGAAAGAAGGGAACGAAACAGCAAGTGACCGAGGAACAAACGGTGGAAGAAGAAGGTAAAGAGCCAGTGGTTATGGTATCTGAACTTCCCGAGGAAGACCTTTCTCTGGTTAAAAGACGACCAGAGAAGCCTTCAAAAGCAACAAAAAACAAGACTCAAAAACCAAAGGATGACAACAAACCAGAGGACATTGCAGCTCTCAAAGTAAAATTAAAACCTCAACGTGTCGATTTAGAAGTAAAGGAAGTTAAGCCGACAAAACTACAAATCTGCAAACCAGAACCCAAAAAACCACAATTTGCCCAAATCAAATTGAAGAAAGCTCCAATCATAAAACGCAAGGATGGCAAAAAGGACAAGTTCCCGAATATCCTTCTGCGCAGTCGTATAACATTTTTCGAGTGGCCACCTGGAGTGCGACACCTCAAGATCACTTTACTTAAGCCTCAGTTTGTTCAAAATGGAATTTTATCCCATTCGTTGGAAGAAGCGATTAAGCTGCGGAAAATCAAGCACAAAAAATTCAAGCTCACCGACCGGGATGAGTTCATTTTGGAAAAACTCGATGCTGAATTGGATGATCTGAAGAAAGTTCCATTGGAAGAAATGCCTGAAAAAGTGGGTTATCAACGAACACCGAAGCCCGAAAAGCTCCAGGAAAAACCGGAAGAAAAACTGAAAATCGGCAAAGGAAAGCCACGAGAACTAACGGAAGATCATCCGGAGCAAATAAAATTGAAGAAAATCCCCGAGAAAAAATCAAAGGATGAAGCGGATCTGGAACCCGTTGGAAAGCCAGAAAAGGTACAAAAAGACAAAAAAAAGTCTGGTTTTAAAGATGAGTCACCGGATGGTCTGAAGTTTCAGCCTTACGACATCCCGTCTTCCGAGACTGATTTGGAAAAATATGAACCCTTTGAAGACGAGGGAATTCCTGAAGCGCCTAAAAAATTGGAGGGTAAAAAGAAGCCAAATCGCAAGCCAAAGAAACCGGAGCAAGAATCCGAAAGTATTGACATCGTTCCGGGTAAACCAAAGCTAAGAGAAGTCGAGGAAACACCAGAACACAAGTTCAAGCCTCGCCAAGGTTGTATACCGGAGGAAAATAAAGAAAAAATAATACTGAAACCTTGGAAGAAATTAAAGGATGAGACGCCCGAGGAAAAACCGTTTGACGATAGCATTGCGTTCGTACCTTCTGACAAAGAGCACGAAGACGTCCCGGAAACAATCGAGAGTGTGACAACACGAGAAATTATCGAGACATCCAAAAAGAAACCAAAGAAAATCACAAAAAAACGTATTACAAAAAAGAAGGGAACGAAACAACAGGTAACAGAAGTCACAACCGTAGAGGAAGAAGGTGAAGCTCCAGTTTGCTCCGTTGTTGAACATCCGGTGGAAGAAATTCTTTCCGATGAGATAATTCCTCCATTGCTATCGTCCGAGCAAACGATCGAGGACACACAACCGGAAGAAATTCGCGAACAGGTGACTGTCAGTGAAATAATAACCGAGGAAGGTAAACCTGTGACGATGACGAAGAAACGACTCATAAAACGCAAAGGAAGAAAGCAAGCCGTCGTTGAGGATGAAATAATCGAAGAGGAAGGTCAGGCTGCAATTGTTTTACACACTGAAATACCCTGCGAGGAAATAATAGACGAGGAAACGTACAAACCTCTAGATATCGTCGAGGCAGAAAAACTGTCACTCGTTGAAGAGACCACTGAACAAGTGACCGTCACCGAAGTGACAACGAAAGAAGGACGCCCGCAAAAAATAACGAAAAGGCGAATTATCCAGAAGAAAGATAAACAACAAAGAATCACGGAAGAAATAACCGTTGAAGAGGCTGGAAAGTCACCTCAGAAATCTTGGACCGAGCAAGTCGTCGAAGAAATGCCTGCAGCCATAGAGTGGGAGGAGCAGCCGACTGTTCTCAAGGAAATACGAGAGGAGGTTAAAGTCACCGAGTCTATGACGCCTGAGGGTACACCCAAGAAATTCACCAAAAAGAAAAAGACCATCAAACGTGGGAGAGGGAAGAAAGTGACCGAGGAAATAACTGTCGAGGAGGAAGGAAAAGCCCCAGTGACTCTTGTTTTGGGAGAAACTAGTGAAGGTGTCATTGATGAACAAGACATTAAATTCTTACCGAAAGATGAGGAATCAAAAGAAGTCGAAGTTACTGAACAGATCAGTGTCACGGAAGAAATGACGGACAAGGGCAAACCACGAACAATTATTAAAAAACGTGTTATTCGAAAGATGGGCAATAAACAGCGAGTGACTGAGAAAGTAACTGTGGAAGAGGAAGGAAAAGCTCCTGTGACGACCGTGCTGGAAGAACCGCTTGAAGAAATTCTTGTGGATGAAATAACGCATGTATTGCCAACCATTGGACAAGCCGCGCCCATCGAGGAAGAAGAAGTCCGTGAACAAGTAGTTGTCATCGAGACAGTAACGCAACAGGGCAAGCCGAAGAAGATTATGAAAAAACGAGTGGTACGAAGACGTGGTGACAAGCAAAAGGTCACGGAAGAGACAACGATCGAAGAAAGTGGCAAAGCCCCGGTGTCGACTATTGTCGAACATCCCGTCGAGAGTGTTATCTTTGAAGAAACAAACAAACCACTCGAACAAGTATCGGATGTTGTGCCAGAAGTTGTTACTTCTGAAACCACGGTAATTGAGGAATTGACGCCTCAACTAAAACCCAAACGAACGACAAAAAAACGGACGATTGTTCAAAAACCACACAAAAATCCTAGAGTAACCGAAGAAACAACGGTGGAAGGAGAAGGTCAGGAACCTGTGACTACTGTTCGTGATCTCCCAGCTGAAGAAATTGAACAAATTCTGGTGAAACAATCAACAACGAAAAAGCCAAAAAAATCGAAACAGACACTTAAGAAGGCTCCCGAAGATGAAGAAATTGAAAATACAGATATTATCGAGGAAGAAACTGAAGATGTTCCGGAGGTTGTTGATACGATAGTAACCGAAGAAATACAAGAATCTGCAGACAAAAGGCCCAAGAAGGTGATAAAGAAAAGGATGATACGCCGGAGGAAGGGCAAGAAACCTGAAGTCACCGAGGAAATTACGATCGAGGAGGTGGGTAAGGCACCGAGAAAAACCACGGTAGTCGTGCCTGTCGACGAAATAGTCAAGGATGAAGAGATCTTAGAACTTCCAACGTTCGATATACCATTCGAAGCTACAATAGTCGAGGTGACGCGTGAACAAATTACAGTATCGGAGGAGCTGACTATAGAAGGGAAACCAAGAAAGATCTCGAAGAAGCACACCATTGTTCAAAAATCAGATAAAAAGCCTCGAGTAACCGAAGAGACAACGGTGGTAGAAGACAGTCAAGAGCCTGTGACAATTGTTCGTGAACTTCCAGCTGAAGAGGTCGAAGAAATTCTGGAACAACAGCCAAAAATGAAAAAGCCAAAACGGAAATCTAAAAAGGTGCCCAAGGAAGACAATGGAACTGAAGTTACAGAATTAATTGAGGTAGAAACTGAGGAAATTCCAGAAGTTGTTGACATAATAATCACCGAAGAAATTCAAGAAACACTCGACAAAAAGCCCAAAAAGGTGACAAAGAAAAAGACAATTCGTAGGAAAAAGGGTAAACAACCTGAAGTTATTGAGGAAATTACGATCGAGGAGATAGGCAAGGCACCAAGAATAACTACAGTCGTCGTGCCTGTTGACGAAATTTTCGAGGATGAAGAGATCTTAGAACTTCCGGCACTCGATGTACCATCCGAGGCTACAATAGTCGAGGCGACGCGCGAACAAATTACGGTATTAGAAGAAGTAACTAAAGAAGGGAAACCAAGAAAGGTCACGAAGAAGCGCACTATTGTTCAAAAACCAGACAAAAAACCTCGAGTAACCGAAGAAACAACGGTGGTAGAAGAAAGTCAAGAGCCTGTAATAATTGTTCGTGAACTTCCAGCTGAAGAAGTCGAAAAAATTCTGGAACAGCAGCCAAAAACGAAAAAGACGAAAAGACCAAAACGGAAACCCATAACAGTACCCGAAGAAGGCGAAGACATTAAAGTCACAGAAATTATCGAGGAAATTCCGGAGGTCGTCGACACAATAATTACCGAAGAAGTCCAAGAAGCTCCCGACAAAAAACCCAAAAAGGTGACGAAGAAAAAGACGATACGCCGAAGAAAGGGCAAGAAACCTGAAGTTATTGAAGAAATTACCATCGAAGAGGTAGGCAAGGCACCAAGGAAAACGATCATCGTCGTGCCTGTCGACGAAATAGTCGAGGATGAAGAAGTCTCAGAACTCCCCACCCTCGATGCATCATCTGAAGCTATAATAGTAGAGGCAACGCGTGAAGAAGTGACGGAATCGGAGGATGTCACTAAAGAAGGAAAACCAATAAAGGTCACGAAAAAGCGCACCATCGTTCAAAAACTGGACAAAAAGCCTCGAGTAACCGAAGAAACAACGGTGGTAGAAGAAAGTAAAGAACCCGTGATGATTGTTCGAGAACTTCCAGCTGAAGAAGTCCAACAAGTTCTTCAGGAACAACCAAAACTAAAAAAGACGAATAAGCTCAAACAGAAACCTAAAAAGGTACCGAAGGAACACAAAGAATCTGAAGTCACGGAGATTCCCGAAGAAGAAACAGAAGACATCCCGGACGTCGTTGACACAATAATTACCGAAGAAATACAAGAAACTCCGGACAAAAAGTCTATGAAGGTGACGAAGAAAAAGACGATACGCAGAAAGAAGGGTAAGAAACCTGTAGTCACTGAAGAAATTACAGTCGAGGAGGTAGGCAAGGCACCAAGAAAAACCACGGCTGTCATGCCTGT
The DNA here is from genome assembly GCA_963989365.1 of Rhimphoctona megacephalus. Taxonomy (NCBI): domain Eukaryota; kingdom Metazoa; phylum Arthropoda; class Insecta; order Hymenoptera; family Ichneumonidae; genus Rhimphoctona; species Rhimphoctona megacephalus. The sequence continues at coordinate 26,422,177 of OZ022418.1, read as the reverse complement.
CGACGAAATAATAGAGGATGAAGAGATCTCAGAACTTCCTACACTTGAGGAACCATCTGAGGCTATATTAATCGAAGCGACACGTGAACAGGTTACGGTAACGGATGAGGTAACAGATGAAGGAAAACCGAGAAAGGTTACGAAAAAACGGAAGATCGTTCATAAACGCGGAGAAGACAAAAAGCATATTGAACAGGTTACCGTAGAAGAGGAGGGCAAGGAGCCAGTGACTACGGTGAGTGAAATACCCCAGGAAGCAGTCGATGAATACAAATTCGATATTCCTAAACCGATAAAGAAAATCAGAAATATTCCAAAAAGAAAATCAGTCCCATCTGTTGAAAAATCGCCCGAAGAAGTTGAGAAAATAACGGAGGTAAAAGAGAAGCTGAAGCCTCAATTGATGACTATCGAGCGGAATGAACAAAAGCCGCTCAAGCCGAAAATTGAGTCTCCACAAATGCCCGAATTCGCACAAATTAAATTGAAAAAAGCAACAGTGCAACGAAAACCAAAAGATGCGACTAAAAAACGTGAAAAATTCCCGAAAATTATGTTACGCAGTCGAATAATCGCTCACGAATGGCCGCCTTCAGAACAGTATCCGGTAATTACCGAACTCGAGCCCATCTACGTTCAATCGGGCATACTATCTCGAAACATGGAGGATGCGCTCAAAATCAAAAAGCCAAAGCAACGCTCGCGCAAGCCGATGAAGAAAGAGTTAGTAGAGTTGGAAAAACTGGACTTGGAGTTCGAAGATTTGAAAAAGACGCCATTGGAAAAGGTCGAAGACAAATCAATCTATGAGAGGCAACCAAAGCCGAAAAAGCCCGAGGAACGGACACCGGAAAAGTTAAAAATCGGCAGAGGCAAAGTGCCACCAAAAGAAGAATCGGAAGATCAGAAAGTGACGCTTAAAAAGATTCCGAAGAGTGGCAAAAGAGAACCAGAAGATGTAGAAGAAGTGAAAAAGAAGGAAGAACCAAAGCTAAGGAAACCGGAATCCAAAGAAAAAAAAGAATATCCAGAATTGACGCCATTTAAGCCTCACGATGTACCATCAAGCGAAGTTGATCTTGAAGACCGTGAACTTCCAGAATTCTCTGATAAAGAAAAGTTGGAGAAAGGTAAGCCCGCAAAGCAACCTTCGAAATTGAAGAAGAAAAAGCCCGAACCTGTGACGGAATCAAGTCCGCTCGTGCTTGGCGTACCTAAGCCACAAGAGCCGGAAGAGCAGCCGGAGGTAAAGTTCAGAATACCTAAACGTAATAAACCTGAAGAAGAGCTGGCAAAAATCAAGCTTAAGCCTTGGAAGAAGGACGAGAAGCCCGAAGGTGAAGAAAAAGATCAAGACGATGGCATAAGATTTATACCACGAGACGAGGACGTTGTCGAGTTCGTGGAGACAGTGACGACCGAAGAAATTCACGAAGAGCCTGGCAAAAAGCCTAAGAAAATTACGAAGAAAAGAACGATGAAGAAGCGAGGCGACGACAAACCCCGAGTCACCGAAGAAGTGACCCTCGAACGAGAGGGCGAACAGCCAATAACTACGATCACGTTTGAAGAAGTCGAGGAAGCTGATATTCCGATCGAAAGTCCCAAGGCGATAACGCCGAAAGTGGTGGAAGAAGTGACGGAAAGAGTGACGGTAATGACGGTTATAACGGAAGAAGGAAAACCGGCGAAAGTAATGAAGAAACGTACGAGCAAGAAACGCGATGGTGAAGAGCAGGTAACCCAAGTGATAACGGTTCAAGAGGAAGGTAAAGAACCGGTAACTACGGTAATCGATGAAACTGAAGACACTACACCAAAATCACACGAAAAACCGAAACACAAAAAACCAAAACAATCTAAAGGTGTCGAGCGGGGTCCAGAAGGTGAGCCTACTTGTCAGATACTACTTTATACTATTCTCTGTATTTACTATACATTCGAATATACTGTTATGATTATTCGTGATAAACCAGCACCTAAACTATCCAATTGTATAAGATTTAAAAAGAAACAAACGAAAAATCGGTAAAACAGCAACGTATCAAAAAACGAACAGTCCCCATTATGCGTATTATGACACTATAGCACATGAAAAACTATGCTGCCCTTCCGCCTTTATTGTTTTTTTTTTAAATCTCTGATAGTATCGAGACCGATTGGATTTTCTCCAATTAATTTATTGAATTCATTGCGTAGGTACCACCCAGGAAAGTCTACAAGAGGTGAGACCCGTTTGGATTTGTCTTGTTATTGCCGACAATGAGGTTTGTGCTAAAAATTATATTCCCGATATACAGGAAATCATTGAAGAGGTAACTGAGGAGAAATCAAAAACGGTTCCCAAGACGAAAAAGCCCAAGAAAGCAGTGGACGATGTTACCGAGGAAATTGTTGAGCAAATTATAACCGAAATACCAAAGAAACAAAAGGCCAATCAACTCCAAGAGGAAATCGAGACTGTGGAGATCACCGAGGTCGATGTCAAGGAAGCGCCGAAGGATGACGTCATTATCACGGAGGAAGAGGAAATTATAGAGACGATGGAAACACCGATGAAGAAAATCATCCGAAAGATGAAGAGCCCCACCAAGAAGGAACAAGTTGACGAAATAGTCCAAGAAGTGATTGTTAAGCCGAGAGCAGAGACAACAACTATGGAGGAACAACAAATCGTTGAAATCGCTGAAACCCCAACGAAAAAAATCATCAAGAAAACGAAAACCGTGATTCGAGACGGTGGAGTCCCAGATGAGATTGTTGAGGAGATCGTCATCGAAAAACCAAGGGAAGAGCGAGCCAAACCTATCGAGGAAGACCGCGAGGAAAGCGTGGATATAATTGAAATAGAAGTACAAAAGGCCCCGAAGCGAAAACCTAAGAAAAAGGTGGTAATCGCGGAAGAAGCGGAGGAAGAGGAGATTATCGAAACGGTGGAGACACCTACTTCGAGAACAATCAGGAAAAAGGTGCCTGGGAAGAAGGGCAAGCCGCAGGAAATTGTCGAGGAGACAATCGAGAAACCGAGTGAAGAATCCGTTTTCATGGAGGAACAACAAATTGTGGAAATCACGGAAACTCCAACAAAGAAGGTGATCAAGAAGAAGACCGCGGTTACCCGAGAAGACGGAATTCCCGAGGAAGTTATCGAGGAAATTGTCATCCACAAGCCGAAAAGAGAAAAGGCGAAGCCCATCGTTGAGGAACTGGAAACAGCAAGCATAACGAAAACTGACGTAATGCTGGGACCCGAAGAGATCATTGAAACTGTGGAAACACCAACTAAGAGAACAACTAAAATACGCAGAAAATCGCTGAAGAAAGACTTGCCTGACGAGATTGTTGAAAAAGTCGTAATAAAACCAGTGGAGGAGCGTACGTTTATGGAGGAACAGCAAATAGTTGAGATCACGGAAACACCAACGAAAACAATTATCAAAAAGAAGAAGGCTCTAACGCGAGAAGATGGTGTTCCCGAAGAGGTCCTTGAAGAGATTGTGCTGCACAAACCAAAGGAAGAAAAGGCAAAACTTCGGGTGGACGAGTTGGAAACTGCGAGAGTAACAAGAACAGTCATTGAACAGGCTCCGGAGGAAGAGGTTACTGTTGTAGAGGAAGAAATAATCGAAACCGTGGAAACCCCAACAAAGAGAACAACCAAGAAACGCAGGAAGTCTTTGAAGAAGAATATTCCGGACGAGATTGTCGAAGAGGTTGTTGTGAAACCTGTAGAGGAAAGAATTTTCATGGAGGAACAGCAGATTCTTGAAATAACGGAAACTCCTACAAAAACTATTATCAAGAAAAAGAGTGCAGTCACGAGCGAAGATGGAGTACCAGAAGAAGTGATCGAAGAAATTGTTTTGCACAAGCCTATGATGGAAACAGCAAAGTTCTCGATAGACAAGCTTGATAAGGCGAAAATCACGGAAACCAAGGTAAGACAAGCGCCGGAAATAGTTGAAGAAGTAATCGAAACTGTGGAGACTCCTACGGCAGTGACAATCAAGAAACGCAGGAAATCGATAAAGAAAGAAGTGCCAGAGGAAATAGTTGAAGAGACGATTGTAAAACCAGCTGAAGAGTCGACATTCATGGAAGAGCAACAAATTGTTGAAATCACTGAAACACCGACGATGAAAGTCATCAAAAAGAAAAAAGCTGTAACACGAGAGGACGGCGTACCCGAAGAAGTAATCGAAGAGATCGTTATTCACAAACCAAAACCTGAAAAGGCAAAGAAAGCGATTATTCCGAGCGAAGGTATTCAAGTGACCCAGGTTGTTGCCGAAATGGTACCGGAAGAATTGGAAATTACGAAAAAACCAAAGGAGGAAGAGGCTGTTCCAAAGGAAGATATCCCGAAGGAGGCTAAAGTGATGGAAGTAAAAACGAAGAAGGCTCCGAAAAAACCAATAAAGGCAACCGTCGAGGAGGTTGAGAAAGAAGAAGAACAAGTCCAAGAGATAAAGCCCACGAAACCAAAGAAGGTGAAGGCGGACAAGACGATATTGCCGAAAGAAGCCGTCGAAACAACCGAAGTCATTTCCTCAGTCACGACCGAACATCTTCCCGAACGAGAAAAGCCTGAAGAGGAAGAAGTGGTCCCTGTACAAGAAAAGGATGAAGAGAAAATTAAAGTAGTCGAAGTTCCTGTCAGCAAGCCTCCCAAGAAAAAGAAAAAGGTTCCTGAAGAAATTATACCAGCGGAGGAACAACCTGAAAAACCCATGGAAAAAGAACTCAATGGTCATGTTCCCGAGAAGGAAGTTGTTTCGTTAGAGGTCTTCGAAGAGATCAAACCTACAGAAGAAGTGAAAGAAAAGAAGACAGTGAAAAAGACGAAAAAGAAGAAGCCCGTGGCTAAGAAGGATGAAATCGAGGAATGGGTCGAGCCCGAGTACGAACGTCCTGTCTTGGAACCGATGCCTGAAAAGATTCAATGGGAGCCTATGAAAAAGAAGAAAGAGAAGGAACCCGTACCGGCCAAGTCACCAAAATTGGTACCTCAAACGATCGAGAGAATAGAAATCAAAGCGACAAAATTGTCCTACTCGCAACCGGAAGAACAAATTCAATTTGGTACGATAAAACTCAAAAAAGTTTCAGTTCCAAAAAAGAAGGAAGCACCGACGGTGCAACTGCCGAAATTCCTTCTCAAGAGTCGTATAACCTTCATCGGCGACTATCCGCCAGAAATGCAAAAGCCTACGCTTACGATACTCGAAGAGAATCCTGTGCAGGCTGGCATTCTCTCAAGAAATACCGCGGAGGCACTAAAAGTACTGAAAATAAAATACAAAAAGACAAAACTGCCTGAAGTCGAGCTTACGGAATTAGAGAAATTGGACAAAGAGTTTGAAGAGTTGAAGAAAACGCCACTCGAAGAGCTCGAAGACAAGTCTGTATACGAGCGACCAGCCAAGAAACCAACGCCGGAAGAAGAAAATCCAAAACCACTGAAAATCGGCAAAGGTAAAGTTCCCGAGGAGAAGAAGATGGAGTCTGAAGATATTAAATTGAAGAAGATCCCAGAGAAAAAGGCCGAGGAAGTGGAGGGACCAAAGAGAAAGCCCAAAAAAACGGAACCTAGCGAAGAGCCGGTTAAAAAAGAAAAGCCACAACCAAAACCGAAATTAGAACAAGAGGAACTCAGACCATTGGACTTTGAAAGGCCAGAGTTGGAAAAGTACGTTCCTGAGGAGGAAGAAAAGCCTGCAGAGCCAGCTCTTGAAGTCGAGCCAAAACCATACAAGCGTCCTTCGAAGAAAAAGCCTGAACAAGAAGCGGAGCAAATACCTTTGATCAAGGGCGTGCCGAAACCATCGGGGCCGGAGGAAGAACCCGAAGTCAAATTCAGAATACCGACGAAGGAAAAACCAGTGGAAGAACCAGAAACAATCACCCTCAAAGGCTGGAAGAAGGACAAGCCGGAGGAGGGAGGAACCGAAGAGTTCCCACAGAAGGTGGCTGATGTTATACCTCGAGCACCCAAAGAGCCGAGTCCCGAGGAGGAAGTCACAGTTAAGAAAGAACCAAAGAAGAAGAAGAAACCAGTGCCGAAGAAAGATGAAACTGACGAATGGATAGAACCAGAATATGAGCGACCAGTTCTTGAGCCAAAGCCAGAGAAAATTGAGTGGGAGCTTACGAAAAAGAAGAAGGAAGAACCAGTAAAGAAAGAAACTGTTAAGGAGGAGCCTATGAAAGAAGAGTCTACGGTAGAAGAGCCTGTGAGACTAGAACCCGTGGAAGAAAAGCCTGTAAAAGCCGAGTCCATCGAAAAAGAAGTTCCCATAGTGGAACGCGAAGAAACACCTGATGCGGTTACGATTACGAAAAAACCTAAGAAGACACCCAAAGTCGAAGAAGTCACAGAAGAGATCGTAGTGAAGAAATCCAAGAAAGAAGATAAACTCGAAGAAGTGGTTGAAGTGGTGATTGAAAAGAAACCAGAGAAGAAGCCAGTCGAGGAACAGGCGGCTGATGTAGTTAGTCTGGAGAGACCTACTTCTACGGAAGTCCGGGAAGTAGAGGAGATTACGGAAGAGGTAACGGTTAAGAAAGAACCAAGAAAGAAGAAGAAAAAGCCTGAAAAGAAAAAAGACGAGATCGAGATGTGGGTTGAGCCAGAGTACGAACGTCCTGTCCTTGAACCAATGCCGGAAAAGATTCAATGGGAGCCCTCGAAGAAAAAGAAAGAAAAGAAGGAAGAATCTGTCAAGGAAGAACCGGTGGAAGAGAAACTCGTAAACGAAGAAGAACCCGTGAAGAAAGAACCCATAAAGGAAGGACCCGCAAAGGATGAACCCGATGAAATTACGAAAGCTGTGACAGTAAAGAAAAAACCAAAGAGGAAGCCCGAAGTGCCAGAAACTCTAGAAGAAGTCGTAACACTAAAGCCCGTTGTTCCAAAAGAAGAAGTAGAAGAGCAACCCGAAGAAGTTGTCGAAACAGTTCTGGTGAAAAAGCCAACGAAACAGCTAGTAGAAGAAGAGGCAGCTGACGAGATTGTCTTCAAGAAGCCCATCGAAATTGAGGAATTCAAGGAAATCGAAGAGATCACGGAGGAAACAGTTTTGAAGAAAGAACCAAAGAAAAAGAAGAAGAAGCCTGAGAAAAAGAAGGACGACATCGAAGAATGGGTAGAGCCGGAATACGAACGACCAGTTCTCGAGCCAATGCCTGAAAAGATTGAATGGGAGCCGACTAAAAAGAAGAAGGAAGAGGCAAAATCAACTGTGGTCCCGGAAAAGCCAGCTAAACTTGAAGAAGTCCTTGAAGCTGTAACGATCAAGAAAAAGCCTAAAGAAAAGCCCGAGGTTACAGAAATTTCAGAAGAGATTGTCATCAAAAAGCCAACTCCTAAATTAAAACAACCAGAGGACGTTGAACAGGCGGTGGTCTTGAAAAAACCGAAGAAAACTCTTGTGTCAGAAGAAGCAGCTGAAGAGATTGTCATCAAAAAGCCGGTGAAGGTAGAGGAAATGAAGGAAGTTGAGGAAATCACGGAAGAGGATATTCCAAAGAGTGAACCGAAGAAAAAGCCAGTGGATGAAGAACCTGTGGAATTAGTGATTATTAAGCCTACTCCCGTAGAAGAGTCAAAGGAAGTGGAGGAAACAACGGCAGATGTGAAAATCACTAAGAAGCCTAAACAGACACCAACCGTGGAAGGAGCTACCGACGAGGTTGTCATAAAAAAACCTGTTCCCGTCGAAGAAGTCAAAGAAATCGTTGAAATCACAGAAGAAGTGGTGGTCAAGAAAGAGCCAAAGAAAAAGAAGAAAAAACCAGAGAAGAAGAAGGACGATATTGACGATTGGGTCGAGCCAGAATATGTGCGTCCTATCCTGGAGCCAATGCCCGAAAAGATTCAATGGGAACCGTCGAAAAAGGAGACGAAGGAAGAGCCAGTACCGCTCAAAAAACTAGTCAAGGAGAAGCCCGAGGAAGTCTCGGAAGTTGTGACACTCAAGAAAAAGCGCGTGAAAACTCCTGAAGTTGAAGAGACTGCTGAACAAGTTGTGCTTAAAAAACCTGCGCCGGAGGAGAAGAAACCCGAGGAAGTGACCGACGCGGTGATTGTGAAAAAACCGAAGAAAGCTCCGGTCGAGGAAGAGGCCTCTGACGAGATTGTCATCAAGAAGCCAGTGCCCGTTGAGAAAACTGAAGAGACAGAAGAAATCACGGAAGAGATAACAATTGAGAAAAAACCGAAGAAAAAACCAGTTTCCGACGATACTGCGGAAGAAGTGACTATCACGAAACGAATTCCTACTGAAAAACCTGTCGAGGTTGAGAACGTTACCGAGGAAGTCATCCTGAAAAAGAAACCGAAGAAGAAACCTGTTGTTGAGGAGGCTGCTGATGATATCGTGATCAAGAAACTCGTACCGGAAGAAAAGCTTCAAGAGGTCGAGGAAGTTACTGAGGAAGTCACCCTGAAAAAGAAATCGAAGAAGAAACCTGTCGTCGAGGAGGTTGCTGACGAAATCGTGATCAAGAAACTCGTGCCGGAAGAGAAGCCTCAAGAGCTCGAGGAAGTTACCGAGGAAGTGACCCTGAAGAAGAAACCAAAGAAGAAACCTGTCGTCGAAGAGGCTGCTGACGAAGTCGTAATAAAAAAATTCATACCGGAAGAAAAACCTGAAGAAGTCGAGGAGGTTACGGAGGAAGTGACTTTAAAGAAGAAACCAAAGAAGAAACCCGTCGTCGAGGAAGCTACTGACGAAGTCGTAATCAAGAAATTCGTACCGGAAGAAAAACCTGAAGAAGCCGAAGAGGTTACGGAGGAAGTGACTTTGAAGAAGAAACCGAAGAAGAAACCCGTCGTCGAGGAAGCTACTGACGAAGTCGTAATCAAGAAGTTCGTACCGGAAGGAAGACCTGAAGAAGTCGAAGAGATAACGGAGGAAGTGACTTTGAAGAAGAAACCAAAGAAGAAACCTGTCGTCGAGGAAGCTACTGACGAAGTCGTAATCAAGAAGTTCGTACCGGAAGAAAAACCTGAAGAAGTCGAAGAGATAACGGAGGAAGTGACTTTGAAGAAGAAACCAAAGAAGAAACCTGTCATCGAGGAAGCTACTGACGAAGTTGTAATTAAGAAGCCTGCACCCGAGCAAAAGATCGAGGAGACCGAGGACGTTTCGCAAGAAGTGACATTAAAAAAGAAACCTAAAAAGAAGCCTGTTATTGAGGAGGCCGCGGACGAAGTCACGATTAAGAAAGTCACACGAGAGGAACCGGAAGAAGAAACGATGGAAGAAATAACCATAAAGAAGAAACCAAAAAAGAAAGAATCAGTGGTGGAAGAAGTCGAGGGTGCTGAGGTGACAATAAAGAAAAAGCCCAAAGCCGAAGTAACGGTTATGGGAGCTGAAGACGTCTCTACGGATATTAAATTGAAGAAGAAAACCACAAAAGGCACGGTAGACGAAGCGGCTGAAGAGTTGGTAATCCAAAAAACCGAAGAAGTCGAAGGCCCAAAAGTGATGGTCGAGGAAGTAGTCGAAGAATTTACAATTAAGCGGAAACCACCGAAGAAGGCACCAAAGCCAATAGAGGAAAGTTACGAAGACGTGACGTTGCGTAAATTACGACCAAAGCGAAAGTCTCGTCCTGACATCAAGGAAGTCACGGAAACGGAAAACGTTACATTCCGTCCACGCACGACAAAAACAAAGGAGGACGTCGAGCAGGAATTCAAGATCTCGTTGAACACGTACGAAGAAGAGGATATTTCCATGTCGGGTAAAGTTCGTTTGAAACCAAAGAAACGGCAGCCAACATATTCGGAAGAAACGGGCGAAGAAACGATAAGAATAGTGCAAGAGCCTGAGGACGACGGCGAGCCGATAGTCGAGGAAATTATCGACGAATCTGACGAGGACGTAAAGGATGAATACAGTATAGAAGAGCTGGACGTTGACGAGTTCAACATGCCGTTGAGACGCAAAGTGAAGAAACAACCGCGGCCATATTCGGTCGAGGAGTTTGAGGAGGATGGAGTGAAGATGAAACTAAAACGCGATCGTAAATATTCGTACGAAGAGACGGATGAGTCATTGGCGCTGAAATTAAAATCTAAACGACGCGTATCAACATATGAGGAAGGTTCGATCAAATTGTCATTTATATCAGTCATTTGCGACAAAATAAAACAACGGTGCTTACGGTAGCGATGCTTTACCGCTAATATTTCGAGAATAAAAGCTTTTTTAGACTGATCGATGAACGCATTTGAAAATATAACCGTGAGTACAGCCAGTGCTTAAAGATCCACATACTCCTTTTCTTCGATACAAATTCCTAAACCCGCTCCTTTTCTGCGATCGATTATGGGTACTCACACATCTTTGCGATAGAAAAGCATAACGGCATAGCGAATTTAACAAAACTGCGATGGAGGCTGCTAACCAAAAACGCAAAAAAAAAAAGTAGAGCAGCACGTTGCTCCGAGTTTAGCTTGCGAGACTGGTGAAAGTAACCCCTATAATTCAAACTCTTTGCAGAGGAAGCTAGTCTGAGCATCACCAAAGAGGGAGATATCTTCGAAGAAGGTGGGTTTTTCGTTATTACAGTCAAATCCCAAACTACCACAATATCGATCCAAAATTCGATTATAAATTGCTTTTTCAGACGAGGAATATATAGTGCACGATGGAGACACAATGTTCTCAATTTGTTCGTACGTCGCGGAAACCGACGAAGCGATTGATCTCGTCGAGGGTGAAAGAGTCTACGTAATCGGTACGAAATCGAAGTCTGCGAAACAAGTAATTCTAATGAACAGAACTAGCGTAACGCTCTACGTCTTTTTTAATAGAACACACAAACGCCGATTGGTGGTTCGTGAGAAAACATTTGACTGCGGAGAAGGGATGGGTTCCAGCCCAATATCTTTTGGACGAGGTTCACTACACGATCTACCTTCAGCACAAGTTGCACGAGAAGATTGACAAATTGCCAGTTTTTGAGAGTGAGCAATCAAAATCCTCTATATTTTGTGGATAAAATGAAAATGGACAATTTTAACAAATATTGAATGAGTTTCAGAACCCGGACCAAACGAGAAAGCCGCAGCGCCGCGGTTCATCGAAAAGCTCCAACCAATTCACACTCCAGACGGATATACGGTCCAATTTGAGTGTCAAGTGGAGGGTGTACCGAGGCCGCAGATAACATGGTTCCGTCAAACAGCGATCATCAAGCCTTCGCCCGATTTCCAGATTTACTACGATGAGGACAACGTCGCGACGCTCATTATTCGAGAAGTATTCCCCGAGGATGCTGGCACGTTTACTTGCGTCGCTAAAAATGCAGCCGGATTTGCTTCGAGCACTACTGAGCTCACGGTCGAGGCACCACTCTCCGATCATGGATCTGATATTACAGGACCATCGAGAAAGAGTCTGTCAAGGTAACTGAGAGAATATTTGGCTACTTAAATATTTAATTGTATCAGGTATTCAGTATTTAACAATTCGATAAAACGTGGAAAAAATTCGACCCTTATTTTCTCTTTTGTATTTATGCTTACGCATAACTTTTTATCAGACTCTCCAATTTGGATGAATCTTTATTCGAAAGAAGAAACTCTCACTGTGATCGCATGTTAATTTCGTCATGAACTGATGATGCTTGTCCTACTTTTATTAAGGAGTCATGTTCAGTTAGAAATCCAAAAAGATGTTCTGAGATTTTTTATAATGAAAAGCTACTATATTACATTAAGCTATTCATTGCGTATATTTAAAAAGATTGTCACATCGAAAAAAACTAAATATTAAAAAAAGAATCAATTTCAAAACTCCTACTCGTATGAAATGCACCATAAGCGTTCGACTCACGCACCAACTTAACGCACGATGCATTTCATTATTTTCTGCACATGTATCATAAATTACGAATTTTGATTCACCAGAGAATCATCACTGGCGGATATCCTGGAAGGAATACCGCCGACCTTTTCACGCAAGCCAAAGGCGAAATGCGTAAATGAGAAGGACGACGTTATTCTGGAGTGTCGTCTAGTTGCTGTGCCCGAACCAGAAATCACCTGGTACTACGAGAATAAAAAGATCATAACGGAAAGAAACGTGGTGGTAGCAACCGAAAGCGACATGCATATGTACTGCAGTGTCATGAAGATTAGTAAGGTGGAGAAAAAGCAAGAGGGTCGTTACAAGATCGTAGCGAAGAACAGAGAAGGCGAGGCTGCGATCGAGATTCCTTTAAAGGTCAGAACAGGAGCTCAGGAACCGCCAGAAATTTTGGAACCTTTAAAGCCTTACGTGGTGAGAGAAGGAGAGACAGTGGTGCTATCAACACAGATTGTTGGTACACCGACGCCCAAGGTAACTTGGTACAAAGATGGCAAGCCGTTGAAAAAAGAATTTACACCAAAGACGGAAGGAGACACTCACAGCCTGACACTTATTCAACCGCAATTGACCGACGCCGGAGAATATTCTTGTGTTGCTAACAACGATTTGGGAAGCGCTGATACTAAAGCATCTCTCATCGTCGAAGGTAGAAAATTCTAATCATCTTTATGTTCTTTATTTTGGGGGGTATATATATGCAGTGCTAAAAAAAATTGAGGTTTTCCGCAATTTTTTTTTTTTAAGTTCTATTAAAAAACATATAATAATATATAGATTACACATTATCAATTGATCCTTCAATTATAAGTAAAAGTTTACTATAGATTTTTGGTACATCATCATCCTTCAAAAAAATTTCGATTGTTTGAAAATGTTTTTTGGATAAAAATACTGTCACGGTTGGTATAATAAATCATTCAAGGATGAATTGATTTGAAAAAATCAAAAATATTCTTGTAGTATAAGATTCCTGTAGTGTTGTCGTTATAAGCTGTCGAGCCAATTTTTTTCCTTTAAAAAAAATAACAAAATTGTGGCGTTGTGAAATGAAGTATGAGTTTTTTGCGAAAAATTTGTCTCTCTTATTGTTTATAGTAAAATATCAAAATAATTGCTCGTTAAATTATAGATAACATGATTTCAAAATAAATAAAATAGTTATTTAAAAATATTGTAAACTTTTCGAGTTACCGTACCGACTTTGACGTTCACCGGATGGAATTTTTGAATGAAAATTTTTGTTGTGGTTTTGAGAATTTGAAGAACAATAAGTGACAAAAATACTACTTCTTAGAAATTCTGGACATATGTAATCCCTAAAGCTAACATTACTTTATTTCAAGCACGGACGGGGGCGAAATGTGTAATGACAATTTTCAATCGCTTTCTAAATAATTTTTTTTCTACTACTAATTTACACGAATAGCTCACGTTTCAGTTGAAGAAACTCAAGTTTGATTCATGCAAAACTAACGATTTTACTGCGACGCTTTGCTAATATTTATTGCAGTTGATGCAAAACATAAGCATTCGCATGGCCACACGATGGAATCGGTAAAGGAAGAACCTCTCGTCGGTAGGTCTTGAGCTTATTGAGCTTAAATTAAAATGACAAAAACGACTGTATTCCCAAGAAATGATACGATTAATGTTCATAACTTCAGAAACTCCGAGCGGAGCACCCGAGCCTCCACTGTTCACGCAGAGATTCCAGGAACTTACGGTACCGGAAAAAGGTACATTCAAGCTGGTGGCCAAAGTTACCGGAAATCCAGTGCCAGAAGTCGCGTGGTTGAGGTGAGTTAAAAAGAAATAATTTTCATTCAAATTCCTAATACCTAAAAAATCCTAATAGGACTAAATTAATTAAAATTACGTAATTCAAGGAACAACAAGCCACTGGAAAAATCGCCAAACATCAAAGAGACCTATGACGGAGAGAATATAATCCTGGAGATAAAGAACTCTGATTCGGAAGTGGACGCTGGAGATTACAAGTGCACAGCGAGTAATCCAGTAGGAAAAGCCTCTCACGGTGCCAAAGTGACAGTGGACGTGCCAAGAGTGACGTTCACGAAGAAACTCATCAAAGAGCTGGAGGTAAACGAGTGGAAAACACTCGAAATGACGTGTGAAACATCACACACAGTTTCGACAACCTGGTGGCACAACGACAAGGAAATCAGTGGAATGGATCATCGGGAAGTGATACAAGAGGGTCGAATTCATCGTTTGGTCATCAAGAGAACAACGATGAGTGACGAGGGCACTTACAAATGCACTGTGAAAAATCAGTCTACCTCTTGCGATGTTACAGTTAAACCAGCCAAACCCGAATTCGTTCGTAAGCTTCAAGACTTTGAGGTGAAAGAACGGGACATCGCAATCCTCGAGGTTGAAATTACATCAGAAACAGCTGATGTCACGTGGAAAAAGGATGGACAACCTTTATCACCCCGCGACGACAAACTTGAATTTGTTAACGAAGGAAACATGAGAAAGTTATTTATCAGAATGGCATCGGTCCACGACGAGGGAGAGTACACTTGTGCTCTTCCATCCGAAGAATGCACAGCTGAAGTTACCGTAGTTGGTGAGTGCAAAGGATTGACTAAATTCTTTTCATTAAATTTATTTGTAACGATCACAATCTGAATGAATTTTAATCGTTTATAATTTGAAAATAAATATGAATTCATTCAAATTGCTAAATTCGATTTCTAATCGAAATGGTAAATAAATTATAATAAATGATGAATGCTAAGTAAATATTCATTTTTATTGAATTTTAATTATAATTACAGAATTGCCACCTGAGATCATAAGGAAAATGAAAGACGTAAGAATAGCGAAAGGAGACAAGGCGAAATTCGATATCGAGCTTACGAAGGGTGATGCCCTGGTTCGTTGGTTCAAAGATGGCCAAGAATTGCTATTTTCTGAGCATGTTCGGCTTGCTATCGATGGTAAACGACAAAAATTGAAAATCTTTGACGCCGAGCCTGAGGACGCGGGTATGTATTCCTGTCAGGTCGGACATCAGACCTCAGAAGCGAGACTCATAGTCGAAGAGCCTGGAGTCGATCTAATCAAAAGACTACCGGACGTTACACTCGTTCCTCTCGACGAAGACGCTCTATTTGCGATCGAGCTGTCCAGGCCAGACGTCCTAGTGAAGTGGTTCCGGTAAAATATTTTTTTTTTATTATAAAATAAACAACTGGAAAAGCAAGGTTTTAATAAACGACAATTATTCCAGAAAAACCGAGGAGATCAAAGAGTCCCAAAAATACACGATAATCGATGAAGGAACAGTGAAAAAGCTCGTTGTGAGTGAATGTACTGTGGACGATGCTCTCGAGTACAGCGCAGTCATTCTGAACGTCAAAACATCTTCGAGACTCAAGGTCGAGGGTAAGTACAACAAAAAATAACAACAAAAATCAAATTTAACGTAGTTGTCTCGCTACAATCACGTTAAAACGTCAAGCATTAATAGTGCCATTAGTTTTATTTCATAAAAATTTCAATACTTAGCCGTTCACAAAGAAATTGAAAAAAATTCAGCCATCTTTAAGAGGTTATGAACATTGGTATGCAAAGAACTAATCGTTTAACAAATAATCAGACGATTTTTTTGCCGTCGTATAAAATGAATTTGTAAATTTTCTAAAATATTTTTGCATTTTTTCGGAATTGTGTCCCTTTTTTGAAATTTCTGTTTTAACTTTTCTTGAAGGCGATATTGGAAAAATTATACGTTCCATGCCTTAGCAATTTCATAAATATGATGTCAAATCTTTTTACAAATACATGTGCAAAATTTTTTATTTTTTTTAAATTCGCAGAAAAATATAAAAAGAGGTAATATACATAAAAATATCATATGCATTTAAAAGAACTACCAAAATTATTTTACATAGAAGAAAAAAAATTGTCTCATTACACGGAGAGAATTTTACGCGAAAAATTACTATGTTCATATTGCGTCGTGGAACCATGTCGTCGCTTTTGAGAAAAATTTACTATATTTTGAATAGATAAATATAGTAAATTTCTTCACAATGGTCGACATGGTACCACGCCACAATGCGAACATAGTAATTTTTCGTATAAAATTCTCTCCGTGTATCTGTCGAAGAATATTTTGTTTAAACAATATGTTAATAATTTTTTAGGATCATTATTATTGAAAATTAAAGTTTGTACAGTTTCAAAAATGGCAGAATTTTTTCAGATTTTTATCTAATAGCGAAGATTCGAAATTCTGATCTAATAAAACTTTTGGCTGAGTATCGTTTAAAATTCATCCTTAATCCTGCGGTCAATGTATAAAATCTCGGATATAACTTGCACAATAGCCTAATGATCATAGTTGTTACATCTTATACGTATGGAAAAACATAAAGTAATGGAAAAAACGCTTAATATAAGGTTTAGAATTTCACAAAATACACCGTTCCTACTCCTAACACGCCTACTAATACTCCTAACACTCACTTTTTCTTTCTATCACAATATCTCAGAGAATAAACGATTGAAAACCTAGTTTTTCAGACAAACTTCGGCGTGTGTTCGTCCATAATTATGAATTTCCTAAAATAAATCAGTAGAAAAGTTTCAAAGTTATTGCGAGAAATGTGAAATTATAAAATACTCCCCTTAAGAAAGTAAAACTACAGAACTTTTGATATAGGGAGTATTTCAAATCTGGGATGATGAACGCTTTCAAATTTTGGCACGTAACCACATAGTAGTACTTCTAAATATGCCGTCTAAATTTTCGAAAATTTCCTAGAGAAACGTTTTGACGAGACACCTACCTTATTTTAAAGCATTAATTCTCTTATCACAAATATTTATCTTTATCTAGTGGTTGAAACGTCACCGAAGATAGCAACGGAATCGCAAAAATTGTACAAGGTGAAGAAGGGCACAGACGTGGAAATGACGGTGAGATTTACAGCATCACCAAAGCCGACGGAAGAATGGACCGTCGATGGGCGTGTAGTTACTGAGTCGAAGAAGATCATAAAAACAATAAACGAGGAATTTGCTACATTGACAATCAAGAAAGTTCAAGAGGAAAACGTGGGAGATTACACACTCAAATTGAGCAACGTTCACGGTGAAGCCAGCACGGAAATGAGGCTAATAGTCGTGCGTGAACCTAGCAAACCTCAAGGACCTATGATCGTCAAGGATGTAAGATCAAATCACGTGACTATCGAATGGAAAGAACCACTGGATTGTGGTGGCTGCGATCTGATTTCCTACACCATCGAGAAATGCACAAAATCAAAAAAGACCTGGACCAAAGTTGATGAAGTTGGCAAAGACGTTACGACCTATCGCGTTCAAGATTTGCAGGAAGACACCGAGTATTTGTTCCGTGTTATTGCTACAAACGAGGTTGGATTCTCCGAGCCTTTGGAATCTGACCCAGTCCTTGCTAAGACTACCTTAGGTCAGTACTCGTTTTCCGAAATCGTTTACTTACGCAATATACGATGCTGTGCAATTTTGTCTAAAAGACAATTTCGTAAACATTCGCTTTGATATTGAAATTGAGGTTTCTCTGTTTCGGTACTCAAAAATGTTGATGACGTTGCTTAAATTTTAAACTTCTCCTGGTTGTGAAGATTTCGACCTGAAATCCGAAAAATCAATTTAATATAAAAGAAAACTATTTCCTAACAAATTTAAACAACATTACGAAAACCTTAAACACGGAATGAAAATGTGAGAAAGCGAATTATAAGAAATAATTAAGAGTCATTTACAAAGTTGTTAATATTAATTCAATAGGTAATAATTTTAGGAGAAACTAGCTCAATAATCGTTAATAACAAGTTGTATAATTTTTACCATTATTACAGATAAGCCTGGACCACCTCGGGGACCTCTCGACATATCGGGAATGACAAAGACTTCGTTCACTATAAAATGGTTAGCTCCAGAAAGCGATGGCGGTACTCCGCTAATCGAGTACATTGTCGAGATGAAAGAAAGCAAGAAAAAGACTTGGACAAAGGTAAGACAAATTGCGATGAGAAATGTAGAAAATTGCCGTGACAAAAAAGGAAATTATTTATTTTTGTATGAATTTTAAAATAGATCGGAACGACAAAGGGCGATACGACGAATATCATTGTTTCGGATTTGAAAACCGATGTATCGTACGACTTCAGAATAACAGCTAAGAACGTCGCGGGCACGGGACCTCCGTATTTGTCGGAAGAGCCAGTGACCGCAGGAAAACGTATAAGTGAGTCAAATGAAAAAATTATAAATACAAATCTAAAATTTAAATTTGAGAATTTTAAATTAAACGCTTATTGCTTTTGCATAGAAATAATAAAGCTGACGGAAAACTCGATACATGCTCTGCTTGGCTTATTCCCCGCTATAAAGGTGACTGTCGGTGTAAATCGTACCGTCGCCCCCCCCCCCCTTTGAAAAAAGTAAACAAACTGACTCTCATTCAATCATACTTAACATTACATTGTGCTTAATGCACTATCACATTTGCGTTCTTCATATTTTTATATCGTTTCAAGAAGGACTTCCCGTGCCAAACTTTATAAATATCAATCGCTTTTTCCCCCATAATATTACTATTTGATGCCTCTAGAATATTCCGTTTTAATAACCAGTAACTAAACTTGTGTATTATTTGGAAAATTGGTCTCAAAAAATACATTCTAATGTATTTTTCTCACAATTGTTTTTAAAACCAGTTCCAAAGATAAAAAAAAAAGACATTTATTATTATATTTTTCAGTCTTTCATCGAGAATAAGTCATTTATATTCATTTTTAATGGCATTGAAGTTTGCATCGCTGAAACGCATTAAAAAATATTTATTTTTTATCAATCGATTCATACATTTTTCAAATCGTCCCAATTTTCCTTCCAGAATTGGTTTTCAAATTCGAATAAATATTTTCCAAATTTCGAAACGAAACACTTCAAATAAATTTTGACCTCTACTGAAAAAAGAAAAGGAATTTTGTTGCATTCATCATCGCTTATTTTTAACCCTTTTTTGCCCTAAAAAGTAAAAGCAAACATGTGTTTGAGCGGTTTTCTAAACTTTTTTTTACAATCTCGTGCCATTTTTTTTATTTTTCGAATCCAAAGTAGATGAAGGACTAATTTTATGTAACTACTTTAAAAATGCGTTTGGTTTTTTTTTCGCCGCACTAAAGTGGAGTCATTACTTTGGCGCCCTACAGGAAATAATAAAAAAGAGAAAAAAAATAATGATAAAATTGTTCATTAAGGCAGGTTATTATTATCATATGTGAAAAGCTACATACCATACCCAACCAAACTACCTGAAAAAAAAAATTTATCAGAATGTGCTAATTTCCACCATTGTCATGGGAAATCGCCCCTTAATATTATGAATAATCGTTTATTTTGTTTCGAGATAAAATATTAAAGTTGTGTTTCTGGAATTTTTAGCACCACCATCCTGCCCCCTCAACCTCCAAGTAACGACTGTGACGAGCAGGAGCGTTACTTTGGCCTGGTCGCCTCCAGAAAGCACAGGAGGTACAGAACTCACAGGTATGAGGAGACAAATTCAAAATATAAAAAAAATAAGTAGTACATTTGGAAATACAAAATTCAAGAAGACTTTGAAGTCCTTTTTGCTAATTACATGTGAACAATTGTTAATTCGCAGGCTACGTTATCGAGAAAAAATCATTAGCAAGCAAAGACTCTACGTGGACGAAAGTGGTGACACTCGATACAACGACACTACAATATTGTATCGAGAATTTGAAGGAAAGTGAATTCTTGTTCAGGGTATTCGCTGAGAACTGTATGGGCCTGAGCACACCGACTGTTTCCGAAAATGTTATTCTCAAGACTCACGCAAGTAAGTATTTCATTTTTCACGATTAAAAAACCAGTTTTATGTTTACTTCATTTCAATGTAACCATTTTTTTCGATTAATCCAATTTCAAATTGATATTATATCATAAAATTAATGAAAAAAGATTGAGTAGACATTACTCAATTTTTTGACGTTTAAGTTTTGTCTAAAACGGCCTTTTCTACTTGTGTTCATAGCCGTTCCATCCCCACCTACTGCGCCACTGGAGATCAGACAAATCGCCGGCAACACAGTAGTCATAGAATGGGGCAGGCCAGAATACGACGGTGGTGCTCCGCTCGAATTTTACAAAATCGCCATTAGGGACAATAAGAAAACCATGTGGATGGAAGTCGGTCGCGTTAACGCGGATGTACAAAAACTTATGGTTCGGGATCTTCAGGAAGATCATGAATACCTCGTTAGGATCTACGCGAAAAACGAAGTGGGCTTTAGCGAGCCCCTCGAGTCTGAGGAACCATTCAAAATTATACCAGCCTCGGGTAAGACACAACTGTCTTCGTTTTTTATAAATAATATCTATTTGAAAAACATTATTTTTACAAAAAAATAAATTTACTGTAGAAAAAATAATTAAGTTAATTATTTAAAATAATTAACTACTAATTCATTTTACTTTTATTCAATAAATTAATTATTTCGTTCTTAGCATTGGAATCCATTCCCAGCAAACACAGTTTCAGTACATTTACGGAAATTTTATGTACTGTGTGTTATAATAGACATAACACATTGATATCACATGCCCCGTGAATGAAACAGTACTTGTTCTGAAGTTTGTCATCCTTTTACCAAATCACAATTATGAAAAAGCTACGACTAAAAATCATGTAACATACTCAGTTCAAAAATGTAACTGCTACGAAACTTGTAATGCTTATATATAGTATTCGTAATAATGAAGTCAGTTTAATTCCAATATTACATGTTTTTTACATACCTGACACATCATGAACTGGAAACGTAATTTTATATTCTTTATGTAAATCTTTCATAACCAATGATATGAAAACGGAAGCCTCTTGTTTTGCTGCATACATAAAAAAGTCTAAAAATATTTTTAAAAAAACTTTCGATTTAGGATCCAGGTTTTACGAAAT
Source organism: Rhimphoctona megacephalus (assembly GCA_963989365.1). Classification (NCBI taxonomy): domain Eukaryota; kingdom Metazoa; phylum Arthropoda; class Insecta; order Hymenoptera; family Ichneumonidae; genus Rhimphoctona; species Rhimphoctona megacephalus. The sequence continues at coordinate 26,401,279 of OZ022418.1, read as the reverse complement.
TTTATGTATATACGAAATTTATGTATCAACGTTACATATTTGTGATGTCAGTCATTTTCCGTATTATCTTCATCAAATAGACGGAGGTAGCATAGAGGACGGCTTGACTACATAATACTTACATCTTTTAGTGATGTAGTTAACACGTATCGATGGGATGTATGAACTCCATCTTATTTATGATTATAAGGGAAAATTTACAGTTCTGTGACAACAATTATATTTGTTATATTTATGGTTACGTACAGTTTTCAAAAATGACCTCAACTGTGTTTGCTGGGTTAAAACGAAATGAAACATTAATTTTTGAAAATTAAATTAAATTATTATAACACTATAATTATATCAATTGTGATTCTTTCAACAGAATTAACGGTAATCGAACCGGTAGCGGAGGCGACTGATCACGGTGAGACAGCATCGGTGAGCTTCAGCACGGAAAACACAAGTTCCTGGCTAAGAGAACATAATATGGACGCGGATATAAGTTCGTACGCACGGGCGAGGCTTTTGAGGAAGGATGAATATTTCTTTCGCATATGGCATTACGCGAAAAAGCTCTTTAAAGAGTAAAATAAACAAAGGAACCATCGAAAGATAAGAAGCATTTCCAAAATTCCACTTTCAATTCAAAAGATGTATTATATATATATATATATATATATATATATATATATATATATATATATATATAAATATAAATATAAAAACTTCCTCAATTCCCGCCTCACCACGCGTTGACGTTCGAGGATTAGAAGTACGCAGTGCGCACGTAAAAATCGAATAATGATGAAAAAAATTAATAGAGAAGAAAAAGGAAATAGGAAGAAAAAGTGTACAATTCAACCGGCTAGATACTTTTCTTCAGCAAAGAACGAGCGTCTACGAATTTAGCTTTGTCCACTTTTTGATGTAAAACAATGTTTATCCACATTGCAATATATAATATTACGAAAATGTATGCTGTACATTAAACGGACGAGAGTAGAATCTAGTCAGTCTGAAAAGAGTAAAAACAAAAGCATAAGAACAAGCAAAAAGTTTAGTTGAAGCAAAAAACAAAAAAAATCTCCTGTCGATCGAATGCACGACCTTTCGAGGTTTTTTAGGGAGAATTAAAAATCGTGTATAAACTAAAGAAAGCAAAGAAAAAGTATACACTGAAGTAATATATATCCCCTGCTAGATTAAGAAAATTTTATTCCGAGATACTGCACATTTTTTGTCCCTCAAAGGTCCACTTGAAATCTTACTAAATAATATTTGGAGATCTTTCTTCGACGTGAAACTTGAAAATTGAATACGTGGAACAAAACATTAACCTCGTACTTAAGTTACGAATTGCAAAAAAACGTTAAAGAATGTGATAATATTGTTTGAAATGACGTCGATAGACGAAACGAAAGAGAAGAGAGTTATCCTCAATTTATATATATTTATATATTATAAATTATAAAAAAAGAAAAGGAAATGATCTATTATATTGCCATACCATACGTTCGATGATTATTCTCAATTTGCGAGGATCAAGTATTTATTTTAGAAAACGTTATTTTAGTCATAATCACTATCGTTAAGTCTTAATATTATGGAAATTGCTCAACGCGATGATATTTGTCGCGTTTTCAACGAATCGACATAATACTTACTTTTAAGCAAAAAATAAATCCGATATTTTCTGGAGGCAAACGTTGCAATGCCACACGATGTTGGTAAACAAAACCCCGAGACGTAAAAAATATAGGTGCTTAAATTCCATCACACGCATTCACCAATACCGTGTTGCATACTTCGCGAAACCTCTGTAAACGAATATTGTTAACTAAATACTTTAATAAATATTTAAGTTTTGCGAGCATATGGACGAGTCACAATTGATTTACTTAATTTCTTCTCCTCCTTCTCCTTCTTTCATTTACGCCTAATCTTTCGTCAATTTTTTCCCATATTAGATCACGAGTTATTCAAGAGTAACAAAGAACTTCTAATTTTATACAATTCTTATTATATTAAAATTAACCCTAAAAGTATACACTTACCTGTAGCAAAATAAAGGCTACATGGAGGCCCGACTACCCTAGTGTTTTCAAATTGTTTTCAAGTTAAAACACGATGGAACTGATGTATATTAGATAAACTCAGCGCTCGATTTTCGCCACAGCGGCGGGACCAGCTCTACATCATACTCGCAAAAAATTGAGGTTGCGCACGCTTCGTTTCTCCGTCTTTGCGCACATGATGCAGAGCCGGATTGGGCCGAGTGCGTTCCCCACCAACCAAAGCCCAATCGATACTCGGCACATATTGAGAGATGTAGCATTATTCGAGGTCCCAAAAATCGAGGTCGCAATGTAATCAAAGATATTGTTGATATTATTAGAAATCGATTACAAAAAATATTGATTATAACTCTAAAACGGAAGAAAAGAAACACAATCAAATACTTTTCCACGATCGCCCTACACAAAAATTCATCTAATAAATAATCGTTTTTTATGAGAATTTATAAAGAAAACCGAAGAGGGCTAATACTGAAAAACCCCGACCTTCAAAAATCCCTAAAAAGTGAAAAAAGAAACATTTTAAGGTATTTCTCTAGTTTTTTCGAATCTTAGGAATCACCCAAGATTTTAATATAGTGTAGACACAATCTTCATGAATCGATTCCCAAATTCTGAATTCGATTCACCACTTAGTTTGTCGGCTAATTGCAATTAAAAATTGGTCTTTTTGTATGCGATGCCTATAACTAACATATGTGAATGGGCAGGACTTTGCTCACATTTTTCATTACAGGCATTAAGAAGGTTATATCGTTTCTCATGTAAAAATTATTTTCCAACTTTACACAAAAAAATTAGAATTTCAAATAGAAAGCTTAAGACAGTATTAAACTTCTGGCGGAACATGCCGATGATTCATCATCTCAAAATTGAGATATTTATTGTTGAAGTTCGCAATTTTTTGAAAGCTTCCATAAGAGCCCATGTTAAACTTGTCACTTTCAACAATGAATATCTCGATTACCAGGCGGTGAAATCTCTCCAAATTTTTCACACACAATTAAATGCTGTTCAAGAAGATTCACGCCAAATTTCAATACATTAACTTGAAATAATCAAATATAATGTATTTTTCGTATGATGTCATATAAATATCGATACAACCTCCTTAAACGGATCTTAGGATTTTTCTATAAAAACACCCGTGTATGCAGTATTATTGTGGGATTAGGAGGAATTGAAATAAATTAATTTTCACAACGAATTATATCGATTTCATTCATTCTTTTATTCGCTCTTTGCATTAAATGCATAAGCAGGTTATAAATAGTGTGACAGTTTGACAACGTCATATAGGGGTTGGGTTTCATTGTATGCTACGGTCAAAACCTTTAGCTCATACGTATACCTACACAACTACCTTAAAAACCTTTACTACGGATTCATCGTTATATAAAAAAAATTTGGAGTCAGTGCGAAACAAATTAAACAGAAACCCTATCTCCAATCGTCAATTCGTATGCGTATGAGTTTGTAATTAACAGTTTCATTGTTTATAATTAAGGGGAGAAATACCTGTCGATCAGCAAAAATACGAAAATTTTTGTATTTTTTTAAACGGATAACGGTTTGTTTATTAATTCGGAAAACTCAGGTGTTTTTTATTATTAGTTTTTCTTATAACAGCGTATTTTTTTGCAAATAATATGTTTCAAAATGGCGGAGTCATTATTTACATTATGCATTAAAACTTTTTCCATTTGATGTTGTTACTTTTAAAGGTTCGTTTAATCTATTCTGTTGATATTTTATTTTCGTATGAATATATTAAATTGTTTGCTTAGTACACATCACTCGCACTATAATCATGTAATGATTTGTTAGGATAGAATTTTTTTTTCACAAATAACTCTTAGTAATATCAGCTACATGCAATTCAATGCTACATCTACACTTTAATGCTTAAGAAGTTGTATGCAGTTGTCATAGGCGAAATTCAAGAATGTTTTTTTTTTCATAAGTAAAATACATTTTTGAATCGAAAACAGAGCGTGATTTCATAGTACAATCATTGAACTTAATATATAATTTTTTTTGTTAAGATATATTTAAAAATTGGGTTCGTTCTAAGATAAGATATATTTAAAAATTGGCTTCGTTCTGGGACGTCAACGAGGCTGCTCTACTCTGAGGGTCTTCCCAACCTTATCAATCTCTTCAATCAGATCGACTGGCCAGTCTCACAATTGGTGGAAGGAAGATCATCAAAATTTCAATTCTACGGTACCCAAATCCCAGGGCAAGAGCCAACGAATTATAATAAACCGAAATAAGTCCACTTTTTTGTATTATTATATTGAACTTAGTCCTTCATGACTAAACGATCTCATTATACTTGAATGGATGAATGAAAGATTGCGTGAAAGAATAATGGCTATTATCTGTGCAAAATCTTCCATAGATATTTCTTTCTTGTTATTCCGATCCAAATGGTAGGCGAAATCATTTTATAATAATAAATATCTGAAATTCATGCCTAAATCAAACTGAATTAAATATCAAGAGATGCCGTAGCGGCTTGACGCCAAGTATTAAAAGAAAATAGCTTGCGCGAGCCCTTCCGCACTCTTAAATACTCGAATATGACGGTTCTCGGGCATTTTAATTTCTTTAAACCGTTTTCACGGAGAAACGGGATGGGTTAAAAATCTGATTTTTTAGGACGGATTTTTGTCGATTTTACTCTTTACATTGGTCTTTGTTGCAAGTGGATCCGTCCACCCAATCCCGAGATATGATTATTTAGTGTTTTAAAAACTAGTGTTTCGGTTCGTTCCTGTCTCTTGGAATTAGAAAGACGTAGGAAGCGCGTGTTTACTTGTGGACATACGTCCTTTGCGCGAAAAGTGACATTTGTCTCGTCTATTTTCGCCCAGTCCGCTGAACGGGACTACCCCCTCTCTTTTCGCGTCGCTGAGCGAGAGAGACAGCGATATAAGAAAATGTATGTAGTTGAATGGATAAAAGATAAAAAAATAGTGTTTGAACTATCATATTATACTATTATGAGAGAGAATGAGAGAGTGAGAGAGAGTGAGGGGGGAGAGATAGAGGGGGGAGAGATAGAGGGGCGGGAGAGAGAGGGGGAGAGAGAGGGGAGAGAGAGAGGAAGGGAGAGAGGGAAGAGAGAGAGATAGGAAGGGAGAGAGTGAAGGAGGGAGGGAGTGAGAGAGGGGGAGAGAGGGAGTGGGGGGAGAGAGGTGAGGAGAGAGAGTGAATAAAAGTTCTAGAGGTCGCCCTAGCGATTTTTTAATGATTTCAGCTAAAAATGGATACATGATCGAATTTCGAGCTGGTGTATCGCGACTATATTCGGACTAAAAATGCCATGTGAAATATTGATCTAAGAAGTGTTCAAATGAATTCAATCTTCTAATTAACCGTCAATACTTATAAAATTATTAGATTACTTAAAACGTACAGTCATTCTGAGAAAATACGACGCATAAAAGAACAACGAACAAGTAAAAAATTGAATTTTTTTTAATATACTAAAAAAAAATTTCAAAAAATATTTCACCGAAACATCCGTGCCAACAGATCAACGGATCGGAAAATATTCTATAAAAAATGATGCCGAAGAAATACTCCAATAGCATCAGAATGCACCGAAAGTTTTTAAATATAAGTAATCATAACGAAACGAGCTTTTGAAATAAAAAAGTATACGTACAAAATTTCGAGAGCTAAAGTTTGATTGGAAAAAATAATTTTGGCCGAAGTACTACGCGAGTTTTTCTTTTATAATATTTACTGATTACGAATTATATCTCGTGAGCAATAGATAAAAAAAAATTGGTGAGGTACTTATGAAATTTTTTATTTCTCAAATTAAATATCTTTTCGCTCAAAATTATTTCGCATCGCTTGATTCCATTTTGGGTTGCAAGTGCAAATAGTATTTTCATGTATTTAAGGTCTCTACCACTCTAGGGTGGTTTAAAACCATATATAATTCAAACTTAGGGTGATTCAAACGTAAGGTGGTATCATACACCATTCTCTCAGTTATATAAAAAATGAAGAGAATGGTTTCCAAATAAACTTTATTATTGCATGCAAGGGACATTTTATGGTAAAAGAGAAGAGGCACTGTTTTCGACTCCGTTCTAGAGTTTACGTTCAGAAAAATGAATTGTTGGGGCTAGGGTTAATAAAAAAAATTATTTATTAAGGCACTGTTCAAAAGTTTATTTATTAAATTACACTTTATTTTTGCACTGTCACTCTTCTATATATATATATATAAGTAACTTTGATCAAAAGTTAAAACTGACCGCGATCTTTATAACCTCACGACAAAGATATTAAATATTCACCGAATACAAGTTTATTATACACCATTCTCTTCGTTGTCAAAAAAACGAAGAGAATTGTCTCTAAATAAACCTTACTATTGCATTCGAGGAACATTTTATGGTAAAAGAGAAAAGGGATCGTTTTTGATTCCGTTGTAGAATTTACTTTCGGAAAAAAATTGTAGGGGCTCGGTTTAATAAATAAAATTATTTATTTAGTCACTGTTCAATAGTTTATTATCACACTTTATTTTCCCACTATCACTCTTCTATCCATAATTATAAAAGTCAATCTTTACTCGTCTATCTATCTATCTATAAACGCCACTCTAACCAAAATTTCAAATTGACTGCGATCTTTATAACCTCACGACTGTAAAGAAAGAATATTGGTCAGCTGTCATATGCACGATCGATCGAATGTCACCAGAATTTTCACCAATATCACTAGTATCACTAGACAGTGACTAAGCAAAAAACAGTTGAGCATCAAAAATGTGTGCGAAAAAATGCTCAATTTTCCGGAGCAACGATTAAAAAAAAATTAATATTATCAATACGCTTTAAGCTACGAAATTCTAATTAGTCGCGATCGAAAGAAAAAAAAAATACGTGAACTTGAATAGTCCTCCAAAACGCTGTTATTTAATAAATATTAAACAAACCATTTTTGAAAACAGGTAGAATCGTGCTGCTTCCTGTAAAAGTGTCTTGTAGCACTCGCTTGTAAATGTACTTGTCTCGAGTCGCTATCGCGACTCTTAATTCAATCCTATCCGGGAATGGAACCAGTTACGACTGTAATTCGGCTAGGAGCGCTCTACCCAATGCATGGACAAGTCATTTTGCTGCACACTGGATTCATTTTTTTCGGGAAACTAGGGAAATTTTTATGATTAGCGATGCTCGATTGAAGCTATGGAAAAAGAGGCATTTTCCAAAGTAATGGCTCGGGATGAAACCAACGACGATGCGCAAAATTTTGATTTCGTATCGACTAACAGAGTTCGAACACGCTGTATTTTCTATCGGTTTCATTATCAGGCCTGGAATATATGAAAAATGCTATTTTTTATCTCGCTGCGTCCTCCAAAAACATCGAATTTTTTTACAGTCCACTGCAAGAGACGAAACCTTTTACGATCAGCCAGATTTCGACATTGCTCCGCGACAGAAACGTTGGTTGAACCAGATTCCGTAATAGATTCAGATAATTCCTTGAATGAAAATATTTCCTTTACTTTCCACCAGCAATCTAAAAAATGTGCAAAGGAATTTGGTTCATTTTTTCGCTTAACCGCATTTCCATCTTCTCCAATAATGAAACCAGTTACGACTGTAATTCGGCCAGGAGCGCCCTAGCCGATGCATGGATAAGTCATTTTGCTACACATTGGATTCATTTTTTTCGGAAAACTAGGGAAATTTTTATGATTAGCGATGCTCGATTCAAGCTATGGAAAAAGAGGCATTTTCTAAATTTTTATTAAAGTTTTATTCCAGCCGTGGTTGAAGCAAGTACGCGCGCGTCAAAATGAGTGAGCTCACCATGGATGAAAAAGTATATCTTATTGAGTGCTTCTTCTCGAGGGGAAAAATTTATAGTAATGCGTATAGAGGGTTTAGTACTAAGTTTGAAACTCATAGAGTTGCCAGCGAAAACACTCTGAAAAGGTAAGAATTTAATATTTATTCATATTCATCTATCACACAACTTGTGTTTCAATTCAATTAAACTGCATTGAAGTAATTTTACGTTAATTTTTGTAGGATAATCGATAAATTCGTGGAGTATGGTACACTCCAGGACCGTAGACACGAGTTGCCAGGTCCATCTGTTACGGTGACTACACCAGAGAAGATTAACGAAGTTGAGAATTATTTCAAACAAAATCCAAATGATTGGATTCGGAAAGCTGCTCAAGCATTAAAAATAACCAAATCATCATTACACAACATTTTGAAATATTTTTTAAAGTTTCATCCGTATAAAATAAGCACTCATCAATTGTTAACTGAACATGCCATGACGAAACGCATCGAATTTTGTAACACTATTACGGGAATGTTTGAAGCCGAAGAACTTAATGAGAAAATGATTATTTATTTCGATGAAGCACATTTTTGGATGAATGGGTACGTAAACAAGCAAAATTACCGGTTTTGGGGAACGGAAAATCCCAACATATCGCTAGCGAAGTCCCTTCATCCACAGAAAGTAACGGCATGGGCAGCGATTTCAGTAAAAAGAATTTATTTGCAATTCTTGGAATCTACGGTAATAGGAGAGAGTTACAAACAGCTTTTGGAAACGAAATTTTTCCCTTATGCAAAAAAGAGGGGACTGGTTAAAATTTTTTACTTCATGCAAGATGGAGCAACGCCGCACCGGACTCATGAGGTGTTTGAAGCTATTCATCGCGTTTATGGGACTCGAGTAATCGGTCTGGGGTACCCTAAATTTGCTCAAGGCGGACTAGAATGGCCTCCGTACTCACCGGACCTGAACCCTTGTGATTTTTTCTTGTGGGGTTACATTAAAGATCATTGTTACGCTAAAAACCCCAGCACAGTAGAAGAACTGATCGCGGCCATCCAGGAAGTGGTTCGCGGCATTACGAACGATATGTTGGACACAGTTTTTCACAGTTTTCAAAAGAGAATTGATTTTTGGGCACAATCTAACGGTTCGTAATTCGAAAATATCTATCATTAATCACTGTACTTTTTCGTTATTTTTATAAGATGTAATAAATTGACATAAAAAATATTTGACTGGGTTTTATTTATGTGCGTTTAAAACTGTAGAGTTTCCTCTATTTAAAGCAATTTGGCTTTTCTGATTCTGTGCACGTGTTTTGAAATGACAGCCGATTAGTTTCGGCAACATCCTATTGGACACCCTGTAAATAGTCACGATCGAAAGAAAAAATAAAATAAAAAATACGTAAACCCGCAGCATCTTTCAAAACGATGTTATTCATTAAATATCGCCGAAACAATTTTCGGAATACGTTCAGAATCACTCTGCTTGCTGTAAAGACTCTAGTAGCGCCATCTTCTTCGCCATCTTATAATATACGTAAATGTACTTATCTCGAATCGCTACCGTGACTCTAGATCTCTAGAACGGCTCATTTGAAATAAAAAAACCAAAAAGATTTCGTTAGTATAATACTATACGCTCTTCGCGAGAAAAAGGTTAAGTAAAATTTTGATTTTTAAAAAAATGTCGATTTTTCCGAAAAGTTCGATTTTTGAGGTTCCAAAAATTAGATTTTTTGACTCAAAAAAATATAAATTTTGGTCCAAATAAAAATTCCTTTCTCCACGAATAAGGCATAATAATTGAATGATCAAACGAGCCCGCCGAAGGCGGGCTCGTTTGATCATAATTGTTTGAAATGTCTCGTTCGAAAATGATAAAATTGTAGTCATGCTTGTCATGCCTAAATTCACAACGTTTAAAGCCTGATTTTGAAAACAAAAGCCGCTTTGCCCATCTCTCCGTGTCCTCTCCTCGCGATATTCATATTGTTTTGTGAACACGCGGTATAATTATCACGACCTTTCGTCGAAGATGATAGCGGGATTTTTTTTTTTTCTTTTGGGTGAACATCATGGGAGGGTGGCTATCATCTTCGAACGAGACATTTCATACAATTATGATGAAACTTCGCCCGCCATCGGCGGGCTCGTTTGATCGTTCAATTGTATTATATATCTCGTTCTCGATGATAAAATTGTAGTCCTTTAGAGAGAAGTTATAATTCCAAGACCTTGTTTTTTAAGAAAAAAACAATCTGTATTTATCCATTTAACAAATAATATATTGAATAACATGAATTTATTCTAAAATTGCACGAATAAAACTATCGTTAGGGGCTCGGATTGGTCTATTATAAAATCTGAAAAATGTTTCAGAATTTGGTGACCATCCTGCACTACGTCTAATAGTCGCAACGTCTACCCCTCGTTTATGTGCCGCTAACACTGCTGCGTGGTGAGTGCTATACGCCGTGAATTGTTCAATATCAATACCGGGTTTTCCTAATAAACATTTGATCCAATGTCCAATGGTTTGCGCCGATACTGGGCCAAATGGCTTCAATGTAGCAATGAATAATCTTTTTGTCTTTTCATTTCGTAAGCCTTTTGTATAATCTAAATAATCTAAGAGTGCCGTTGCCACACATAAATTTGGTTTATGTTTGAAAAACGGCAAATTAAATTCTGGTTGGAAAGCTCCAGGTCTTGATGTTTTAATCTGTTCTGTTATTTTTATGCGTATTCCCGACTCTGATTTTTCTATATTTTCTATATTAATTAATGACAATGTTTGAAACCTTTGAGCAGTCGCTAATGCCAACAGTGTTACTACTTTTTCAGTTGCCTCTTTCTTTTTTAGATCTTTGATTCGAACCCAACTGCTCTATATAATCCAGTACCGGAGTAATATCCCACGTAGACCACTTAGGTTTGGTCGGTCTTTGTTTGAAAACTCCTTTTAAAAATCGTGAAATTAAACCATCTTCATTGGTGTCAAACACAGATATCAGAGCAATTGCTGAACGACTTGCATTTAACGAACTGTAGCTTGCTCCCTTGTTATAACAATCAGTCAAGAAAACTAATATTTCTGAAGTTTTTGCATTAAAAAAGTCAATATTATGACGATGGGTAAATTCCCACCAGCGCTTCAAACACCACTCGTATTGTTTCAGTGTTGATACCGTTATAGAGTTCAACATTATATCTGCAGTTTCCTCTGATACTCCTTTTTTCAAATACGCTGACCTGACAACCTGCCTGCCACCAACGAAAGCTGGGATGACAGGGGATGGTTCTCGTGTCTGTAAGGAGATTTTAACAATTCATTATCAGGTTTAAAAGTGATAACAGACTCAACTAAAAGTGATGTGAAGAGTGGAAACCACGGTTGTGTAGGCCAGGCTGGCACAACTATAACCCCCATAGCCTGATCGTTTATAATTTTCCTAAGTGTAGGCATAATATGTGAAAAAGGAGGGAAAGCATAGAAATACTCAGATTTCCAAGATACAGTGAAAGTATCGATTGTTTGTGCTTCCGGGTCTGGAAATTTCGAGTAGAATTTCGTACATTTTTTATTCAATCGAGACGCAAATAAATCGACTGAAAAAGGGCCAAATCTTCTCTCAGTACAATCAAATGCGACTTGAGAAAGTTCCCATTCTGAATCGATATTAAGGTTACGCGATGCTCTGTCAGCTTCCACATTCTCAGATGACGCAATGTATGAAGTCTTGAGCGAGATGTTTTTTCTCTCGCACCAATTCCAAATTTTTCTAGATAATTCGCTCAAGTGTGGGAACTGGACACCGCCAGCTCTACGAAATTGCTGTCGTATTATTCAATCTAAGAAGAACTTCGCAATTTGATAATTCGGACGTAAAACATTTAATTGCAAAAAAGGCAGCTAATAATTCAAGATAATTGATGTGATTTTCCTTTTCGTCATTATTCCAAAAACCACGCGCTCTTAAACCTTTACAATAACAGCCCCAGCCCGTTAAAGAAGAGTGAGAGAAAATCTTAATCGCAAATTTATGCGTTTTGATTGAATTAGATCCGATAGCTGCCATTAATTTCCACCAATTGAAGTTCTCAATCATTGAATTAACGATAGATATTCTACCTTCGTAATTTCCTCCGTTGAATTTTAACGCCAAAAATTTTTGTCGTTCTAATCGTTTGCAATGTATAAAACCGTATGCTACAGCTGGACAGGCTGCAGTCAAAATTCCCAAGAATTCTGCGAATTTCCTGATTTTGTACGACTTTCCAAGCTTGAATTCATTTGCAAAATTAATAATCTGATTCTTCTTTTTATCAGTTAAATTGAGAGAAAAATTTAAAGAGTCAATAATAAATCCCAAATATTTGCAATTCTGTTTTGCCACAATTGAGCTCTTTTGGTAATTTATAATAAAACCCAAATCTTCTAGCAATTCGATTGTAATCTTTATGCTTTCCTCACATTTTATTTTGGAACCGTTAACTATGAAGAAATCATCCAAATATAAAATCATTAATATCCCTTGTAATCTCAATTGATTTACAACTGGTTTCATTATCTTGGTGAAGATGTAAGGGCTTGAGCACAGACCGAATGGTAAAACCAAAAATTGATATAGTTTTCCACAAAACCTGAATCTTAAATATTTCCTGTGGTCTTTATAAATTGGAATCAATAAATATGCATCTTTAAGATCTAAGGTTCCCAAATAATCTCCCGGTGATATTAGATCCAATGCAGATCTAATATCTTCTAGTTTGAAATGAGAAGGATTAATGAATTTATTCAATTCTCTAAGATTGAAGATGAAACGATTTGAACCATCCAGCTTCGGGACAAGAAAATATATAGAACAAAATTGCCCTTCACACTCTATACACTGTTCAATCACACCCTTTAATAAAAGATGATTGATTTCGCTCTGGATATTTTGTAGTTCTTTGGGAGGAAAAATTTTTTCCCCTGGAGGAAACCTCTGAAAAGGTATCTCCGTAAACGGAATTTTATACCCATTTATGGAGTCAATAATCATTTTGTCCGAAGTGATTGTTTTCCAATGACCTATAAAATAACACAAATGTCCAGCAATCTTTTTTACCCTTGTTATTTCTTCAATGATGACCGGTTCGTCGATCGTAGAGCTGGTTTCGATGGGCGTTGAGCTGATGTGAATGGTCTTGTTTTGTATTTTATTTGACGACGTCTCTGCTGTTGACCCACCTGACGATAATTCGCCGGTGGGTATCTTCCGTTTCCCTGATCTCCAAATTTTGTGGTCCGTTTTGGTGGAGGTTTCTCTTTCAAATCTGCACAAGCTTTTTCGATTTCTTGGACATCTCTTACCTTATCTTTAAGATTATCCCCGTAAAGCCACTCCTTTGATAAAATAGATTCTACGACTGGCTTAATATTTTTGCTTAATTGTGGGGTAATGAAAGACTTCCTTGCTACCGATTGCTGACGAAAAACATCAGTTAAGATCTGTCCTGCCTGACTTATGAAGGGAAAACAAACAAAACGGCAAAATTTTACACACTTATTGTGTAATTTGTGAGATTTACGTTCTTATTGAACTCTATCTCAAAAGATCATATCAAGGTCGTATAGACGCAATGAAACCGTGTGCGTTTCATTTCTCAAATTTCGTGTGAAAAGATGAGATCACAATACCGAATTTAGATTGAAATAATATTCAAAATTACCTGTAGTTTCAATCGGTAACTTGTGAATCATTTCGTTGTCATTTGACGATCCTTGTTCTTTTTGAACATTGGCCACCAATGCCTCGACAACCTTTGTGAGGTTATCGATTTGAATTTGTATCTTATCAAATTTTTCATCCTTTCTACGCTTTGAATCGCGTGACCGAGATCTTGAGCGTTTTTTCTCCATGTCCTTCCAAAATTTCGTTTAAATATTTTTCTTTTTGCTTCCTCATAGAGGAAGCAATGTGACGGTAAAATTTTTTTTTCCCGTTTTCAATGTCAATGTGCTTAAATTGTCCCAAAACATCGAAAAATCATATCTAGAAAAAATGTCCGGATGTGTGTATGTGTGTGTGTGTGTGTGTGTGTGTGTGTGTTCTGGCACTATAAAATTCAAACATTTATAACTCGAGAACGGTTTGAGCTACAGGGCTCCCGTTTTGCACAGATGTTAATCTATGCTAGCTCTTCGTTCCCTGAGAATTTTGTCGAAATTGCTATAAAAATACGAATTCTACGGCATTTTGAAATTTTCGAAAAAAGGGTGTAATCACTCTAACTTCCGCAAATTTCAAGATTTATTATTAATTTTTTTGTTATAAATAGAGTATCATAATAGGAAGGTTGGTATTGAATTTGGGAAATATCGGTTGAACGGTTTAAATTTTATGGGTTTTCGAATTTTACGAAAATCTTAGTTTTTCGAAAAATCGTTTAACCGCTCAAATTTTTGCAAATTTTCCAAGGTATTGTGTATAAGTCCGTACTTCCTCTTTACTTTCTAGAAAAGTTCTCGAAATTATATAATTTAAGGGCAGGGTAAGGTTTTAAAAGCGAAAAAAAGGCACATTTTCATGATTTTTTGCGCCGATATGAGTAATATTGTTTTATTCATTTTATATATATATTGTAGTATAACTTCTGAAGTGTATTAGAAAAAATTTTCAATAAAAAATATTGATAAATAAGCCTAATAATTTTTAGTAATAAACCTTTTCCAAATTAAATTATAAATGCAAATTTAGAAAATTTTATTTAAAAACGTTGCAAATTGAAAGTAGCAAATTGTTTCCTCAAGATTTAGCACGATGATGCTCAAAGCTTCCTCTATGAGGAAGCCAAAATTAAAAATATAGCACCTCATAGAGGAAGCTTTGAGCATCGTGCATCTTGAGCATCGTGCATCTTGAACATCGTGCATCTTGAGCATCATGCATCTTGAGCACCGTGCATCTTGAGCACCGTGCATCTTGAGCATCTTGAGGAAGCAATTTGCAAATTTCAATTTGCAGCGTTTTTTATGTTTCATATAACGTGTTACTACGTTAGCACAACAAAACGATATGAATATCGCGAGGAGAGGACACGGAGAGATGGGCAAAGCGGCTTTTGTTTTCAAAATCAGGCTTTAAACGTTGTGAATTTAGGCATGACAAGCATGACTACTATTTTATCATCGAGAACGAGACATATAATACAATTAGAAACAAGCTCTTGAAAGATTCAAATCGATCGGTTAAATTGCTTTTGAGAAATCGTGCTCACCGCAACAGCACTTTAAAAAAAAACATGAATCCGAGATAATCACGTTCAAAGTCGTCAATTGCTGCGCTTGGAGACTCGCACTCTCAGGTTAAAGTTTTTCAGACGATTTTTTCTAAGCTCGGATGAAAAAAATACGATTGAATTTTGATTACACATCATTAATTGATTATTAGGTGCAGGAAAAAATTTGTTTGATATTCTTTTTGCAGTAAATACAATACAAAATTCGATGTTGTTTATATCATCAGCAAAAAAAAAATCTGAAGAAATCAAAAATATTCTTGTAATATAGTGTTGTCACTATTTTGTAAATTTAAATTATAAATTTAAATTTTGTAATTTTTGTAATTGCATAAAAGCAAGCAACTTGTGGCACTTTGAAATTAGTTATGCGTTGTTTACAAAAATGTTTACTTTTTCATTGTTTATAAAAAAATATTCTCAATGAAATTTCAAAAAAATGGCTCGACAAACTATGAAGAAAGCGATTTTGCGATGAAAACAACGCATCAAAAAATGATTAAAACTCGTGGAGTTATCGTGCCATCTGCGCGGCGTAAAAAGTCGGTTCGAGAAAAATGCGTTGCACTCATTGTGATAACGTTGTCACCGAGTAGAATTTATGAATGAAATTTTATCGCTATGTTCTTGATTATAAGTAAAGAGTTTTCCAAACAATTATTTCGGAGTATAATGAAGGAACAAGTTGAATGAATGTGAAAAAAGTTAAATTGAACTCTACCAATTTGATTGTTGGTTGCCGGCGACGCCATCGGTAAGAACTGTAACAAAACAGTGTACGGTGTTGCTGGTAAAAGAGATAACGCTTGAATACACGGGGATTTATACCTGCCGAGCGAAAGACGTGGCTGGCTCGGTAACGTGCACAGGGTCGGTAAATTTGCTTGACGGAACTTGGAAAGAAGCGCCGAAATTGGTATAGCCGGGCCTCGTCAAAAGATTGTCCCCGGTGCGAGTTATTGATGGGGAAAGCGTTGATCTCACTTGCGTAGTGACGGGAAAACCGTAATATAGAATTCGTAGTGAAATTTCTATTTATTGGAGCATATTCCATAGTCTCAAGCAATTATCATAGATTTTTTTGAAACTTAAAATAATTTTACCGAGTGTTAGAAAAATATGAAAAGTTGTCATTATTTTAGATTAAAAAGTGGACAAACAGTTAAAAACAGCACTGCCGTAAGGCAGCTCATACCACTTGTATAAATCTTACAAAATTCTTAATTTCAATTAAGGCCTTACATACGTCCAGAATTTTCAAAAAATCGATTTTTTTTTACAGATTATTATTCTCTATAGTTTTAGGCGTATTTCTGTGTAAGTCGATTGTACAAATTCCCCATAGATCGAAAGTTATTATAGAAAACGTGACTGCCCAACGAGAGTCTGATGCGCGCAGGTAGATGTCTCGAGCGAAACGCTCTTGAATCTTTAAATGCATTTTTCTCAAAACTACTTTTTCTGGCACGGTCTGCATGATAACTCATACAGTTTTTAATATTTTTTAATGCTTTTTTTTTTAAATATTCGAAATTGTTTTCTCTATAGTCTGTCGAGTCGGATTTTTGATATTGTGATTAAAAAATTTTATAAACATAATTGAAGTGTGACATTTATGACACAAAATGCACACTTTTTTTAAACTGCCGTAAATTGCCAAAATTTTTCGAATTTCAAAAATCCGGCTCGACAGACTATAACTACAACTTTATTTTACAAGAATTTTTTTACGTTTTGCAGATCCATCAGCATTTCAAGAAGAAATGATGCAGACCGTGGAGCAACTTTTTTTCATAGTGCTTCGGGAAACGTGATTTTTTATGTTGTAATTTTTGAAAAAAAAATGAAATAAATTTTTTTATAAAGTTTAAATACTAATAAACAATGTGTAAAAATTATTTTTATTAATTTCTATTGCTATCTCTTCTAAAAACAGTTTTTCTTTTAGCGCGTTTTAGGCGCTGCTGGACGTATGTAAGGCGTTAAATTTTAATTATAATTGCAGAGTTGTCACCCGAGTTAGTAAGAAAAATGAAAGATGTAAAAATAGCGAGAGGAGATAAGACAAAATTCGATATCGAAGTCACGAAGGGTGCCCACGAAGAGTGATACCCTGGTTCGTTGGTTCAAAGGCGGCCAGGAATTGCTATTCTTTGCAGACGTCTCAGTCAAGTGATTCAGGTAAAAAAAAATTTCTAATGAAAAAAATTAAATAGTGAGAAGACGAGTTGATTTTCATAACCGACAATTATTCCAAGAAAATCGAGGATATCAAAAAGTCTGGAAAATACACGGTAATCCATGGAAGAACAGTGAAAAAGTTCATTGTGAGCGAATATACTTCAGACGATGCGCTAGAACATCTTCGAGACTCAAGGTCGAGAGTAAGTATAATAAAAAATAACGAAAAAAATCAGATTTAACGTAGTTGTCTCACGACAGTCATGTTATGAGACAAATAATTTATCCTCAAATAATTGAGGATAGCAACTTCGTAAATACGATGTTGAACCTGCGTTTTTCCGGAAAAAAACTGAATAACTCTGCGAAAAAAAATCGCAATTTTTTTCTCAAATAACCAAATTAAAGCTGAAGATGTATTTTTCAAGGTTTTCTGACCAAACAGTCAGTTTAACAATTTTTAAAGACCCAGCACCCGATTGTAAAAAGTAAAAAAATCGCGAAAAAATAATCGTTAAAATTAAACAAAAAAAGCAAAATGGAGCTGAATTCATCTGTTTTAAAACTCCGTTTGCTAAATTGGTTTACGACTTTTTCCGACTGAGATATTTGTCTTTTAGTCAGAATATAATAATTACAGGGTACTCAATACTTTTGTCATCATTTACAATATTGTTCATAGTACGTATTCTTACTATAAAAAGTTTTATGGAAATCGAAGAAGCGCTTTTCCAGTAATAAAAAAAAGTACTATGTGGATATGAACTCCCAAGGAAGTTATTTCTCTGACATCAACTTTGATTTTCAATTTCTGGATCTTAACGGTTGACTTTTGAACCCTTACGGTACACACTGGGGTCACGCATGATTCTAGCCTTCTCATTTTAGCGTTGTGAGCTCGTAGCTTGATTCCAGCCTTCTTATTTTGGCGTTGTGAGCGTGCCAGGAGCATTTCGATTTCCTTTACCTAGTGGGAAAAATTTTTACCTATATACCGATAATATTTTACATGCCCCGTAGTTCGTTATACTGTGATTACTACATCAGTCCTTTTCAAAAGGTCATTTTAAGGCCACCCGTGAACGAAGTTTTGCAACTTTTTGTGATGCAAAAAGTTGCAACATTTTTTTCTTATTGTGTTGAATCTCTACTTTGTAATCATATCCAGTTTTCCCCGTTAAAACAGCTTGTACTGCATGAAATAATTTATAAGAGCCAAGTTGAATATTTTGACGTTGTATTGGATCTTTGATTTTCAGATTATTTGCATGCAAAGTGCACCTCCTAAATAAATAAGTTTCCCATGAACGTGTTCCTTAGAGTCTAATATACTTTCGATTAATATACAATTAACATTACCTTTTTCTATTCATAATTTTAGCTGAAATGACGGTTGGGGTCGTCCGTGACCCCAAATGTACAGCACGTTCGAAATACTACGTCTTTACCGTAATAATTATTAAAATAATGATATGTAATAAGGATATAATGTTCTATTGCATCCAAGATTTGCAGAAAGACATCGAGTATTTGGTCCGAGTTATTGGAATCCTCCGAGCCCTTGCAATCTGACCCAGTTGTTGCTAAGATTGCCTCCGGTCAGTATTCGTTTAGTGAAATTGTTTACTCACGTAATTTATGATGTTATACACTCTTGTATAAAAGACAACTTCGCAAACTTTCTTCTTGACGTTGAATTTGAAATTTTCCTGCCTCGGTACTCAATGGGGTTGATAACGTTGCTTGAATTTTCTATTACTTCTTGTTTTTTTGTAAATTTCCAGTCCAGAACTCACAGATATGAGTAGACAATTTTATAATATGAAAACGAAATAATCAGTTTAGAAATACTATAATTCAAGAAGATAGTTAAGTTCTTTTTGCTAATTAAATATGAAGATAATCTCTTTAATCGCAAGCTATATTATCGAGAAAAAATGATTAACGAGCAAAGGCTCTAGGTGGACGAAAGTGGTGACACTTGATGCAACGACATTTCAACATTGAATCAAGAATTTGAAGGAGAGCGAATTCTTCTTCAGGATATTCGCTGGGACAGCATGAGTCTGAGAACACCGACTGCTTCCGAAAATGTAATCCTCAAATCTCACGCAAGTGAGTAATTCATTTTTATAATCACAAATTTTTAATTTATTATTATAATATTCATTATTACAATCACAAATATAATATATAAAATATCTTACGATAAATTTTTATTCAAAGAGTAATCTAATTTTCGGATGAATATGATATCAAAAAATGAGTGAAAAAATATTGGGTAGACTAAAACGTCTTTTTCTACTTGTATTCGTAGCCGTTCCATCTCCACCCACTTTACCACCGGAGATTAGATAAATCGCCGGCAACACACAGTAGTCATAGAATGAATGAGGTAGATCAAAATACAACGATGATGGCCCACTCGAATTTTACAAAATCGCCATCGGGGACAATAAAAAAACCATGTGGATATATAAAAATTTATGGTTCGTAATTTCCAGGAGGATCATGAGTACCTCGTGAGAATCTACACGAAAAATGAGGTTGGCTGTAGCAAGCCACTTAAGTCTAAGGAACCATTCAAAATTGTACCATTCTCGAGTAAGAACCAATTGTCTTTACTTTTTATTATTAATCATATATATTTGATAAAAATTATTTATATTATTTTAAATAATTAGCTATTATTCAGTTTTAATTTTATTGAATGAATTGATGAATTAATTTTATTGTTAACATGGAAAACCAATTTAATGGAACGAAAAATAAATTGTAAAAAATTAAATTAAACTATGATGGATCAATAATAGTGGTAATTATAATGTTTTCACAGAATTAACGGTACTTGAGCCGGTGGCGGGGGCGACTCATCACGGTGAGATAGCATCGGCGAGTTTCAGCAAGGAAAACACAAGTTCCTGACTAAGAGAACATAACGTAGACGCGAATATAAGTTCGTACGCTCGAGCGAGGGTTCTGAGGATAGATTAATATTTCTTCCTCATATGACATTACACGAAAAAGCTCTTTAAATGAAGTAAAAAAAACCATCAAAAGGAAAAAGAATTCCCAAAATTCCATTTTCAATTCATATAATGCATTGTCAAGAGACGCGGTAGTAATTCGACGCCAAGTATTAAAAAAAAGGCCAGCGCGAGCCCTGCCGTACTCTTATATACTCGAATATGACAGTTTTCGGAATTTTCTTTATTATATATAGAGAAAATCTTCCTTAATTCCGGTCTCGCCACGTCTTGACGTATGAGAAATAAAAGCGTATCATGTGCACGTAAAAAATCGAATAATGATAAAAAATATTGATAGAGGAGAAAAGAAACATGTTTAGAAAAAATGATCAATTCAGCCGGCTAGATAGAACTTTCATTCAGGAATGAAGAAGCGCCTACGAATTAATCTTTGTCCATTTTTTGATGTAAAACAACGTTTATCCACATTGTTGTAGATAATATTATGACAATGTACATAGTAAATTCAGCGAACGAATGTACAATCTAGTCCCCGAGCTCTCAACAGGAGAACATCTATCCGGTTCTAAAATGAAAAAAGCGGACAAGTGCAAGTTGAACTCACGTGGAGAGGGTTCCATACGATGAATATGTTATCTTCCATGTTTTTTTAAATCTGACCCAAATTTGTTTGTGGTAACTAAAAATTTTAAGACCATAAACTTCTTATAGGTTTTCCTGTAATCTATAAGTAAAGAACTGTTTTCTGTATTTTTTTTTTCAAAATTTTAGGCTCAGTAGTTTCGGTGATAAGGGGGGGGGGGGAATTGTCAATTTTCATCTATTTTCTTAAATAACTTTAAAACTATTTATTTTAAAATTGTAAAAAAAATATATTTGAGACCCTCACAATAAGCCCTTTCATTTGATATGTCACACGGTTCAGTTTGCAAAACTTTTCTTTTTATTTTCTAATTTGCCCCCCAAAAGTGACCCCCATATTCAAAATTCATTTATTTACGTTACACGTCCGTGTTTGGGTCACAGATATTCATATGTGTACCAAATTTCAACTTAATCGGTCCAGTAGATTCGGAGCAAATTGGCTGTGACAAACGGTTAGACAGACAGACACACGAGTGATCCTATAAGGATTCCGTTTTTTCATTTGGACGTACGGAAACCTAAAAAGAGTCAAAACACCTAGTTCCTTTCCAAATTTCACACTGACAATGAGAGGGCGGAAACCGTTCGGCTTCGTTCGATATAAGGATTTTCGGTGTGAAATTTCCTTTCCTTTCTTTTCACACTGGGAGGCCTGGGCACATTAGGATTCGTTTGGGTCAAAGATTTCTGGTGTGAAATCCTTCCTATCCACACTGAGAGGGTGGGAATTGTTCGGATTCGTTCGAGTTTAGGATTCTCTGTGTGGTACCCTTTTCTAAATTATTATAATTTGAATTTTTATTAAAAACAAACAACCAGAGACCTGTTGCTCACTGTTTGAATTCAAAGATGTCAAACATTATTATTGTTATATCGAGTCCATACGAAAATCAATTATTTTTATTACATCGAGTCATTGAAAAGACGTCAATAAATATTATTTTTTTTAAAAAGAGGCATTTATAATTTTTGTCGTGCCAAACCATCGAAATGTTATCGTGTTATTGAAGTGGGTACTTCCCCGACAAAATTGAATTTATTTGCGTTTATTATTATTTCATTGTGATTTCATCAATTAAAAAATTAAAATTGACAAAAAAATGAACAAAATTCAAACAAACAATGATTTCAATATTTAATTCGGAGTAAATAGAATCACTATCGTTCAATTGTGTATAAATTCAAATCTCTTATTATCAATTTGATAAATAAATCGAATTTCATTGTTTTAAACATTAAATCCGCTTAGTTTCACGTTCTTTCATACCTGCTCCTAAATTCCAGGTAGCTCGAACCGACGCGTAACGACATTTAAGTATTTCGGCAAAAGCGTACCGTTACAATATATATTTATATATCTTCAGCTATTGTTAAAAAAGGAAGTTATTAATTATATTCCCATGCCGTACATTTATGAATTATCCTCAGTTTGGGAGGATCAGGTATTTATTTTATAAAACGTTATTTTAGCCATAATCATTATCGTTAAATTTTAATCTTATAGAAATTGCTCAACGCGATAATATTTGTGGCGAGACGTACAAAATATAGGTGCTTAAATTCTACCAAACGCCATGTCATGTCACATACTTCGCAAAACCTCTGTGAATAAATATTATTAACTAAATTATTTAATGAATTTTTAAGTTATGTAAGCACGTGAACGAGTCACTATTGATTTACTTACTTTTTTACATAATAAAACACAAGTTATTTAGAGAAAAAAAGTAATTATAATTTTTGTCAATTCTTATTACATAAAAATTAATTTTTATCAAAGTACACACTTATCTGTAGTACCATAAAAGCTGCAACAGGTTCAAGCGAGCTTTCAAAATTAATTTGGGCAGCAATAAGAGAAAAGATAGGCAGATGATTCTTTAAAGTTTCAATAGTTTTCATGAGCTTGAGTTTGAAAAAAATGGGGATAACTTTAAATGAAATCTCGAAAATCGTTCTACTGATTTGGATAAAAATTCGGAGGAGAAATACATAAGTTATTGTGTATCTAGTATGCGAAATACGATTTCACCCTTTTTTTCAATTTTTGAATTTTAATTTCAATATCTTTTCAAATTAAACTAGATAAAAATATTATTACAACTTAGAAGGGGAGCTTTAAAGGGGGTATCTCCTTAAATGTTATGAATATTGAGGCTTGAACAAATTTGTAGATGATTTTAATGTATTCCTTAAAAAGACAGAACCAGTTGGTAATGAAATGAGGGAAGGAAGATACTGGGAGACAGAGGAGAGGAGAGAGTGCAGGATATGCAAAGGAGAGCGGGAAACATGGGAGCATGTACTGGAGAGGTGCGGAAGGGGGGAAGAAGAAGAAGAAGAAGAAGAAAGAGGAATAGGGGAAAGGATCAAGGATATATTGGAAGAAGGAGGAGGGGGAGAAGAATGGATGAGGGCATTAGAGGAGAGGAGAAGAGAAAGGGAAGGAAGGGAGGACGTCTGGAGGAGATAGAGGAAAGGGTGGATGGGAGAAGGAATGAATGGAAGAAAAGGAAACGGAAGTCCGGGGGAGCAGAGAAGGGAGGGCGGTAGAGGGGGTAGGAGGAAATAGGAGAAAGGCCAAATGGAAAGATAAAATAACGAAAGAATGAAAGAGCGGAAAAGACAAGCGAGCGAGCGAACGGCGAAAGATGAGCGAGCGACGAGAGCGAGAGGGTGAGCGTACGAAATGGAAAGCGAACGAAGAAATAGGAATAAGCGTGCGTGCGAGCGAGCAAACGGCGAAAGAGGAGCGAGTGACGGAAGCGAGAGGGCGAGCGTGCGAAATAGAAAAGCGAGCGAAGAAATAGGAGTAAGCGTGCGAGAGAGCGAGCGGAATTGATGCGAGTGTGCGGACAAGAAGGCGAAATGGGGGTGAGTGTGCGAGGGGAGACAGTGAGAGAGAGAGAGAGCGAGGGGAGTGTGGCGAGTGTGCGAGGAGGAGAGCGAGAGAACGACAAGGAGAGCGAGAACGAGGTATTAAACAAAAATGTAGAGGAAAAGGGAAGGAAATGTAAATGAATGTAAATGTAAATGAAAGAACGTGTAAGACGGAGAATGGAAGTTTTGTAACCCTAATGGGAATCAATAAACACAATACAGAACCAGTTGGTATACCTAAAAAAAGATATCAACTTATTAGGAAAAATGATCATTTTCAAAAGACCGAGGTTTCTAATTCTAGCTCACTTTTTGCCCAGGGTATTCTAGACCCCAAATATACTTTAAAAATCAAAATTAGTTTTTTACAAATATTATAGATGAAAATATGCAAATGCAAAAAACTCGCAAAAAATAAATAAACACTGAAAAAAAGGAGATGTTCTGAGATATAACCAATTTAGAAATATTTCTCAAACCAACTGAACATTTTAGAAAATAATTAAACACATTATACCTTGAATTAAGGAGAAATTGAAGAATAATTTCATCCGAACTGAACAATGCTTAATTCTACCGCATTGTCCAAAATGCTAAACGTCTCTTTTCCAATGTTGCAAGAATTTAGTCCAATGTTCAATTTAAATGGTTGAGCAAAAATGAATCCAACATTTTTCCATTGTGTTAAGGGCTAAAACCACTGTAACGGACTCAAAAAATGCCTTTTTTGACACTTTTTTTTGGGTGGAAGGAAAGGTAATAGAATAATAATATTCGGAGGAGTTATTAGGCATATATTTAACTGTACAACAAAAAATTATCATTGAAAAATATTAAAAAATTGCGACACCAGAGCCATTCCCGCGAGGCTTGTTGAATTCGAGGCACTCTGCGGCACGCAGTGTAACTGGTGCAATTGTTGATCTGGAATAAAAAAAAACCTTAATCTAGACACTCATAGTTAGTGAAGTACGTAGGGGATTTTGAAAATATTCATTTTTGTATTATTGGCGAGTGTTTGAATGAAGAGGTTCAATTTTCGACAGAAAAAGGGTAATTATTTGTTGATAAAAAATGTTTAAATAAATTTATCGAAAATTCCGTACGTATTTCACTTCGAAATGTTATTTTTAAGATATTGTCAAAAATTCAAATAAAAAGAATGAAAATTGTTGGAGTTATGCTGTGTGCCGTTTTGAAAAATCGTGTTTCGAGAAAAACGCGTTTAAAGTTTTGAAACGTAGTACTGAAATGACCGACGCGCTGGGGGAAGAGCCCGAAATTTCAATGAATTTTTTTTTTTCAGGTATAAACCTTTTTGCCTCATATTTAAGAGGGTTCAAAGTATATTTTAAGTCAATAAAAAAATCGATTTTTCGAAAATCCTACAGTGGTTTTACCCGTTAACTGAAATAAAAAAATTACCAGTACAGGAAATATTAAGGCGTATTGTGTTTTTGAAATATTTGTTGGTGATTATAAAATAACATGGAAAAAAATCAATTGCAAATACAAAATATAATTAAATCAATAAATTATGTATCAACAACGTGGAATTGCATTTATTGACAAAATTTTATGAAAAAAAAAACATAATAGTGAAGAAAATTGTTGTTTGGTATTTCACTGCTAATAAGGGTGAGTTAAAAATGAATGGACAGGTTTTTAATAAATTTGACTTTGTGTTTTTCATAATACAACAAAATGAGAAGCGACAAAAGGTATAATAGAGGAATAAAAGTACAAATAATTTGTAATTGAATGCAAATCATTTTATATATCAAATGAAAATTTTTGAATATTCCCGCAAAACCCAATTCTTCGCTGTCACTTCTTCAAATATTATACGACAGATTGTTCCTTATTTGTTCTACTATCTCAGTTCGAAATAAGGGCAATAAAGAGTAAAAACTGGAAACACATATCTGGGATTTGGAAATTAAATCTTAATATAGTCGAGCATAATGACTAACGTTGAACTCTCGAGAGGCACATTGACTCAAATTCGGACGACTTTTTGGTTAGCGGAATTTGACTCACTTCGCTGCGTTTAAAACTCAATATCTCCGACAAAAAAATGTCAGAGGTATAATTTGAAGTAAAACTTTTTCTCCTATGATTTATTAGAAGCGTCACAAACGTCGACCTTAGAAAAATAAGAAAATGGGATATTGTCAAGTGGCGAGACATAACCTTAGCATGTTACCGCGCGCAGTAACGAATCCCAAATCCATCGAGTTGGACCACATTGAAGAGCGCATGGAGTCATGGGCTTGTCATCGTCACCTTCCATTGTACTCAAGAGTAATTCACCACGTCGTCACTCAGCCACACCATAAGAACATCGAGGAAAAATTCATCGGTTACTAGCTACAAAACTAAAATATTCAAACAGTCCCGCCGAACAGAATAAAATCATGAAGACGCCAGACCACGGTCTTACATACAGGTCTGTAAACTCTGCCAGAATTTGCGTGATGGGGGTGTGCTCTTACCGATGAAAACTTTCGTCAAAAATTGGCACGTGGCGCTAGGGTCTCGCCCCCTGATAACATAACCTTAAAATCGAATCTAACATAATTTTGTAAACACAAGCAACTTTTTGCTGGCAATTTCTATCAATATAAATTATTACATCATACAAAGTAAAAAAATACTGAGAATCTGTATTGTGCCAGGGTAAAAAATGGGAAGCAGAATGGAGACATCAAAGCACTCATTATTTCGCGTACCAAGAGTTCATTTTCACTTATATTTCCTTGGATATTAATAAAATATGAAGGGCTGGAGAAGTGTAACTGAGTTTCAGAGTAATGAATATATAAAATGAAAGAGCAACATTTTATTGGCACTTGCTGTTAGCAATGATAATATAAAACTGACATGAGATAAATTAATACAAAAAACTATGACAATTTCAACACGACAAAAATTCTCGTACTAATTTTTCATAACTTTTATTTACTATAACTTTTGAATGATTAAAAGGAATGCTATTTAGCTCATTAATTGATGAAAAAAAAATCAATTATGTAGGGCTTTTGATCATATGAAGTTCCGATTACTGAGATTGAACATTACCACGCAGTTAAATTTTGCATTAGAAATCAAACCTCTTAAAATGATTCATGCTTATCACGCTCGCTTGAATTAAAAATATTTCAGACATGATGGAATTATTAAAATATTTATTAAACCTACTTCATGACGATATTAGAAAGACAACGAACTGCGCTTTCGAACTGCGAACATTTTTTGATTAAAAATGGACTTGCATCATATTACAGACATTGAGGTTAGGCGTGACGGAAACAGGCAGATGCAAAATATTGCGGCAATTAGTGCTGTCTTTGTTCAATACCTCCGTCTGCCGTCGCATCGCGTCTCACCACTTTCTCTTTAAAGATAGCTGCGCCCCTAACGGCCACTACAGTAAAAGGATTTCGTCGTTAAGCGACCCCAAGGTCCGTAGATTGGTAGCATTGCATTAGTAAGGTCTTCTCATACATTTCTTCTATACGCGGATTCAAAATAGCGGAAATACTCATGCCAGTATATCTATAGTTTACTGACGGTTACGAACACAAACACACACCGATACACCGTTATGACTAATACAACTTCTTCGTGGATCCAAAATGTCCGCCTTTGCGACGACCTTACTAATGCAATGCTACCAATCCACGGACCTTGAAGCGATCCCTCCGATCCGGGGGAGTTTCCAGACGGCAGGGTGTCAAGTCGTCACGGGCCTACTGTCTACTGTGTCAACTGGATCGCGCAACTCGCCATTGTGTAACTCTCCAACCGTAGCAAGTCTACCCTGTGTGGAAAGTCCCCAACCGTGTAAACTGGATCTAGCGCGAGCTCTAATCCGTAGTATTTTGATATTTCCCCGACGCTCGCGTATCCCCACTTTCACCGCCTTTCTTAGGTACACGCCGGGCAAGTCCCCACTTGTCCCGGCGTGTACCTAAGAAAGGCGGTGAAAGTGGGGATACGCGAGCGTCAGGGAAATATCAAAATACTACGGATTAGAGCTCGCGCTAGATCCAGTTTACACGGTTGGGGACTTTCCACACTGGGTAGACTTGCTACGGTTGGAGAGTTACACAATGGCGAGTTGCACGATCCAGTTGACACAGTAGACAGTAGGCCCGTGACGACTTGACACCCTGCCTTCCAGACTTGCATGTAAGGCCGATCACACACGCTTTCGTATAGCGTAGCATAACGTAACGTAAGAGATTTCGACCAATCACGTAACTCCAGGCGCATATATACAGTACACATGTACGTTATCCGATTGGTTGAAATCTCTTATGCTACGTTATGCTACGCTATGCGAAAGAGATTTCGACCAATCGGGTACCTCCAGACTTATATATATAGTACATATGTGAGCTATCTGATTGGTCAAAATCTCTTATGCTACATTAGCTTAAGACTGTGCGCCAGACTGTGTGTCGCCATCGCTCCCACCAGGGAGACTAGGGAGAAAGAGTGAACACAGCGTGCTTTAGAATTGTACACGGAATCCCAGCCAGAACGAGCGGCGCTGTGATTGGAAAGATCATAGCTATGCGCATATTAAGATCAGACATGCTGCCGTTACTACTTATTCCCTAACCTCAATTTGTCAAAATTCGCGCAGTGCCAATGTTTACGTTTGCAAAACTTTTTTTCTTATTAATGTGCAGTGTTAATGCATTTATCATATTCAGTAAAATAATTTTATTAAATTTAGTTGAATAAAAATCAGTGTACACATTAAGAATTTGTGTAATATATTTTTTCTCGTAAAATGAATCCAGCGAAACTCACGACATTATTTTTCCATCATAAAAACAAAGTTTTGACAATTTTTGGAAATAATGATTTGATTATTTTAATTTGAATTGGTTCAGTCGTGACTGAAATAAAAATGTATATTGTTGAATTGTCGAAGAATGCTTGCATGTTCGAAATAAATAAAAACTGGAGGTTTGACTGTGTTTTATTCTGCCACACCCGTCAATGCTAGTTTTTTTTTTCAAACTAACTGACTTGATACCAGTAATGGTAATTGAAAGAAACAAAACAAATCGTAAAATTAGAAATAGTGCTGTAAACCCAAACAGTCCACAACTCGTTCTTAAGAAACAAAGAACAATATGAACGATTGTGGGGAAATTTGAGAATAAAACTGAAAAATAAAATAAGCAATGTAATATTTTTTTTCCTTGACCAATTTTTTTTTATATGAACAAAATATAATTACGCACGTCTGTGACCAGATGTACCTAATGATCATTAGCATATAAATTTAAATGTCATTGAAAAGCATCGCACTGAAAATATGCAATACCGGTACTGGAAAAAATTGTCTCATTAACCTCCAATACGCTATCACTTTGGTACGAAACTTTCCTTTGTACTGCGCAAGCGCGGAAGAGCGGTCACTTTCATCATGTGAACTAATTATATTACTGTAGTTACGATCTTTCCGGCCCATGCGATACTGGTGGCAGAGCGGAGAACTAATTCAGGTCGGGATTTTGAGGACGCCGTTACTACTTATTTTCCTATGCTGTGTCCACTCCTTCTCTCTAGTCTCCCTGGCTCCCACGTGGGGAACACGGTCGTCTTCGGGCGACATCGATTACACAACATTTTCATCGACGCCCGACCCTTTCACCCTTTCCCGGCCCTCGCCACCAAATTGTCTATCCGTCGATAATCTTATCGATAAATTGGACGGAGCGGTGCTGCCATCGATCTCTAAAAATCTTTAACCACTGACAGCATGTGACCAAATGGAATTTGAGGAATTTCTGTGAGGATGGAAATCCTCATTTCTTCGGTGATTCGCGTATCAGCAACACGTGCGTGTAAATTTTTCGTAGTCCTGCAAAAACTCGACAAAAATAGTGAAAGTAGAAAAGTGTTGGTGAGGAATTCGGCAACAAAGAAAAATGACGAAGAAGTATATAGTTTGTTTATTATAATAAAATTTTGCGAAATTTGCTTACGAGCCCCGAGGTCGCAAGACAGTTTTTCCCTCGGGTATGCCTTTCTATTTCAAGATATTCTCTTGCTCCCTTGACTCTCCCTTGTTCTTTTGGTTTCATTATCCATTAATAAAAACATTGCTTATGTGGATAATAATTCAAATAAATATCGATGATTTTGTTCATGAGACTAGCGGATTTCTTGCACTAACAAGAAACCCTAGGTAGGTCGATCCCTTCGATTTTGATCTAATTTATATATGTTGTAGTACATCGAAAACTAAGAGATACGTATTTTTTTTTATCGGCCCAAAAACAGTTTAAAGGGGTGAAAACAGCCCCCAAAGATGGGCACCGAACGGGGTGATTTCTCAGTTTCGAATAGAAGCGCTTGACGTATTCGAATGAAACCAACAGTGAAATATTTCTATTAATGAGTCATCGAAAACGCAATCTAGGTTTTTTAGGGGAAAGGGTGTTTAAGGGGTGAACAACACCTAATTTAATAATTTTATTTTGTACCATAAAAACTATTGTTCCGATTCGAACGAAACCAACTGCATTTTGTAGAGGTCGAAGAACTAATCGATACGTGTTTTGGGGTTTTTACGAAAAATTTGCTTTAAGGGGGGTAAACCACCCCTTTCGTTGCAATACTTTATATTAATATTTAAAAAAATTTGTTCTCAGTTATATTACAGTACGGCAGCACAACCACCTATTTAATTTATTGAAATGTCTTTAAACACGAAATTAAGTTTACCTTTTATCTTGTTTCTAGGTGAGATCATCCCTGTATCGATAATTTCTGCATAGGCCCATTGTGAGAAACGATAAACTTACAGTGATTTCGAATGTTGGAATTCGTTGGGACAAATGCCTCTCCTCGAAGTTATCCCATAAGCAGTAAAAAATATAATTCAACTGGAAGGAAATACAAAAATTTGGGAAATATATAGTTAACTCATTCAGTAGTTCATTCTTACGCTTAATTATTTGCTTATGATGATCAACTCTTCCTTCCGCTTTACTCAACAAGTCTTTTTTAGGTTTTACCTATTCCGATTATTATTATTCATCAACTTTCATGAATATAATATCATAGTCGGCATTACAGAATATTCGTTCGGTCTCATGCTCCATAATTATTTACTAGAACTACTGGGTTCTTTGCATATATTTATTCAATTGCTGTGTATTTCTGATATTAGTGTACACATTAAACCAACATCATAATACGTGAATATAGTTTTCAGATTATAATCAGTTTTTATAGGTCGTGCAGTAATGGTATTCATCGAAAAAGTGTTGCGAGCAAAGTGATTTCTTACACCATGAACATCTTATTATTGCTACTTTCTCACAACCTTGAACATCACATTGAGGTCTTAATGATTGTCCGAAAGCAAATTCGACGGGGTTAACAAATTCTTCAGGTTTATCACTTGTGTAACCACTTTTGTACCATGCATATCGAAACAAATCTTGATACCTTGGCGAAGATAACTGATTATGAGTTAAAGATTGCAATCTGATTATGTTATTTCTTAAATGTAGATTGAGATCATAATCAAGTTACAAAACAGCGTCTGAAAAATGTCGAACATAATTTTTCCATATTCTGAATCCATAAACATCAAGTGGTTGAATCCTTCCGGTTGTACCTTTTGGTATGATCATTGTTTTGACGCTTTTTCCACGGGGTGTAGTTTGCTTGACCACTTCTGTGCAATGTCCACTCCATGAATCTACTAAAAGTACGCTTTTTGACCCGATGATAGGGGAAAAAACCTTTTCCAGCCACATCTTAAAGTGTTCTGGAAAATTCAATATAATGTTTGTTTTGACTTTAATTTTTCTTTGCATATGTAGGATTAACAGGTTTTAAATTTAGCTTTTTTTCTTATAGCTGAAAATACAAAAGAACGTAGGGTATACAAATACCTGACGTAAGTTTTCCTGACTTGGAAGCAGTCAAAAAGACATTACTCGGTTTAAATATGGTTGTCTCCACAACTGGTCCAAATTTTCCAGTAGGCTTTTTCAAAACAATGAAAAGTGGCGATAGTAATTTTCCATCTGCAGATATTGTGTGCTGTATAATGTAGCTGTGATTTGTCAAAGATACTGACTGCACAAGGCACTCGATCTGTTTTGAGCCTTCTACTACCAATGTTCGTCCTGAATGTATTTCTAACTGAAACCCACTTTGGTCTGAATCGTATATGTTTTGTAAGCCATATTGTTCAATAAAAGGTTTAATTTTATTAATAAAATTATCTGCATCTCTTTTCAAATTTGCTCCTTCTATAGTTTTTCGGGTTACGAATTTATTAATTTTTCGAGATGTTATACGGTGAGCTTTCTTAAATTTCCACAACCACCAATCGGAAGCCTTAAACTGTACGTCTTTAAATCCCATCTCTTTCTGTGCTTGTAGGGCCCACCTTCGAAGATCCACATCATGAACAATTAAACCGGCGTCAACAGCACTTTTCAGATTATCCAACGTAAATTGAGAAATGCGAGCTAGTTTTTCCATGTATGTCCCACCTTTATTGAATTGATGAGCCCAACGTTTTAATTGACTTTTAGATTTTACTTTTTTGAATCGGTGTTTGACACTGTGTACGCTGAAGTTCTTTTTCTTTCCGCTCCTCCAAAATTCGACTGCTCTTCTTTTAGAATCATAGCTCAAATCTTCTTCATCGTTCGAACATGTATCGAATGGTGTTCCAGGACTCCATTCCATCACATTATCTTTTATAGGATTCGCCTCACACTCTTCATAGGGCTCTTAAAAATCTAAAGTATTTTCTTCAATATATTCCACCCTTTAAAAATCTTGCATACTTTGCAGTAAAATTTTTTCAATATTATTTTTCAATTCGCGTTCTTCATTATTAATCGGGCTTTCAGCAATGTTCATCGCTTCAAACGTGATCAACAAAAGTCGTATAATATTTAATGGATTCACAATCATTTTATACCAAGTGTACAATAACAGTATATATTTCACTTTAATGTCCCGCGAGAAACTGATATTTGTCTTCAAAAATTGCTTTAAGAAATACGAAAATATACGCAGAACCTAAGCCAGATAAGCACGCAGCCAAAGCGATAAGCAAAGATACTGATCGAAGCACGTAGCTTAAGATATGGAGAAGTTACGTCCTATCTTTAAGTACCATAACTACGCATAACCACCACCTACGCATAACTATAACTACGCACAAATCTATTTTTCGAATAATAGTGACATATTTGCTCTCACTAGAGTAAATAACTTGAGAAATCAATGGACTCGGGGAGATAAGTGGGAAAAACAACGAGAGAGATTATCAAGAAGACAAGACGATAAGGCAAGGTGATAACGAGAATGAGGTACACCATGGAGTTTAGTAATCGGTGCTGGGCGCCGAAACCGAGATAATGCTATCCAGACGTACTCCTATGTATCATTTAATATAAATTTACAAAGCGTAGCATTAACGTGTGTACCGTAATTTAAGATACGTATGCATACGTACATATTATACTATTCTTTATACTGAAATAAAATTTTTTACATCTTGCTAAAAGGGGCTTAGCGGTAGGGATTCCCTTCAAATGTATTAAATTCTACGTTCTATGGTTCATCACAGTTGAACCTATGCTTTATTTCCTTCATAATAAATAAATCGTAACTCACAATGGGCCTATGTAGGAATTATCGATACGGGGATGATCTCACCTAGAAACAAGGTCAAAGATAAACTTATTTTCGTGTTTGAAGATATTTCAATAAATTATATACATGGCTGTGCTGCCGTACAATAATATAATTGAGAAACAAATTCTTTAAATATTAATTTCAGGTATTGCAACGAAAGGGGTGGTTTGCCCCCCTTAAAGCGAATTTTTCGTAAAAACCCCAAAACACGTATCGACTAGTTCTTCGGCCTCTACAAAATGCAGTTGGTTCCGTTCGAATCGGAACAATAGTTTTTACGGTACAAAATAAAATTATCAAATTAGGGGTTTTAACCCCTTAAACACCCTTTCTCCTAAAAACCTAGATTGCGTTTTCGATGACTCATCAATAGAAACATTTCAGCGTTGGTTTCATTCGAATACGTCAAGCGCTTCTATTCGAAACTGAGAAACCACCCCGTTCGGTGCCCATCTTTGGGGGCTATTTTCACCCCTTTAAACCGTTTTTGGGCCGATAAAAAAAAATACGTATCTCTTAGTTTTCGATGTACTACAACATATATAAATTAGATCAAAATCGAAGGGGTCGACCTACCTAGGGTTCCTTGTTAGTTAATGACCCGATGGTTGATCCATTGAAAGTCGTGTCGTTGAGACAACTACGCTACAATTTTGCCGCTAAATTTTAATTTATTTAAGTTGACTGTGTTTCATATGATGCAACCGCTATAAATGGTTACATTGAAAAAAAGGGGGTACGTGGAAAGTCACGCTGTAGAAGTGAAACTTCTATGCGATGTATAAAAGGATATGATTAACAGGGTATATAAGAGTAAGATATTATTACTACAATGCAAAAACAAAGTCAATTTTGTGTTAAGTGAAAATAATATTTTATTTTATTCTCCTTCTATGTTTTTGTACTCCAAAAAATACACAATAGGTTTGTGATACGAAAACTCTTGAATCGCTGGAGGTATCTTGAAAAAACGGCATCAATTGTTGTTCCTGATCTTGTCGTGACTTCTTCAGAATTGTTGCTAAGTTCCGTTCAGAGTTTTTCTTTCATAAAATTAACTAACGCTTATGCCTCTGGTGTACGAAAATTAATATTGAATTCCCTACCGAGAATTATAGGAATTTCATCTAAATTCTCACCTAAAAGCGCAGGACCGTCAATTGTGTATGGCAGCAACGTTCGGTGGGGGAACCGTATGATCTTATGGACGATGTTATTTAGACAAATATATACTGTTACTAACAATATTCGCTGATTGAGTGAAAGTCGACGAAATTATTCTTGAAGGCCGCCCATTAACGTTGCAGCTTTTCGCCTCTGGTAGAATTTCCGATGGTCATTATCGGCTCTTACCCGCGATAAAGCAACGTACAATAATCGCTGCAAATATGTTCTGTGATATTCATAAATAATCTCATTACACCAATCCATTCAGCGGACATTTTAATATACGATTTTCATATCTAGTAATTAGTCAATTGCCCTCGTGTCTTTTTACGTCATTTCTAGATTCTACCAGAAAAGAAAATTGTTTGACTTGCTTGGGATTTTAGACAGTAGTGTTCAAAGGTGCTGTCAAAATATATTTTTTCGATTGTTTGAACGCAGTCATGGGCGCTAAAATTTTGCACAACCATTACTCGCGAGAGTAAAAGGAACGTAGAGTTTTGCTCGACCATGGAGGTCCGGGGAGCGTCGATCTTCGTTCCTATTAGAATTACAAATATCCACATACTTTTCGATGAGTCGTAGGTTCTGGTATTGAAATGAAAGCACCGTTCTTTGCTCTTCTCCCCCCCCCCCCCCCCATTCATTTGGTCCTGTTTGTATTTACACTCTCAAATATTCTACAAATGCCATGCAACTTTTTGAACGATTTTTCGACTTCCTAATTTAAGTATATAAGACCGTATTGTCGTCTAGAATTATATTTTTGGAGGTGATTTGTAAAATAGAATATGTTGAAAACTATTCAGGTTTTGTCTCCAAATTTTGTACGTGTGTTTATTGTTTCTTTAAAAACACATACCAATTTGTTGAAGGAATACAAAAATAGGGTACCCGACGTTCTATGCAAATGTATTCCCAATCTATATCACTGTTGAGAGTAATGTTTCTAGAATCAGGCGGACAAATTGTTTTTTCACAAAATGGCAACGACCTAAATTTGATTTTCGATTTTTCCCATGTTTTTTGCTCTTTTACTGGTCATTAAAAGAAATGTAATCATTTCAACTCAATTCCAGTAGCATTGCTGAAAAACAATATACTGAAGATGTTTACTAAATTTCAACTTCGTCGGCTGACTGGTTATCGAGGTATCGTTGGTCATCAATTCAAAAAACATATTTTTGAGAAAACCTCCCTGAAGATTTTAGCAATTTTTTTTTCGAAAATACTTTAACGTGTTCTTAAAGGGTTAATGGATATGTGTACAAAATTTGAGAATAAAAACTCGAACAGTTCTAAATTTATTCTATCCTAAGAATCATCTTCAAAATCAAAATTCTGGATAATAATACAGCCCTGAAAAAAATCGAATTTTGAAAAGAATTTGTCGATTTTTATATTTTTTGTATTTTTGTTTGCAAGCTGAAACAATTTTTACAATAAAAATAATTTTGGAATGATTTAATTCTTTTTAAATCATCTTTATTTAAATTTTTTAATCAAATTAAATAGTATAATTGCGGCGTATTCAATTATATAATAACAACTTTTCCCTTGGGTTACTTTTTAGCGTGAAATATCCTATACATAGATGAGACGAGGTTATACTTGTTATTTCTGCCCCTTTTGTTGATCGTCATACGGGGATGGCACGCGCCCTGGGCACAAAACGTCTCCGTCATGACCCTCCGTAATGTCAGACATTTTGGCGAGAAATTCATCGCTCCAGGGGAAATTTTGGTACGGCAGGGAAGGAGAAGAATATCCAACGGCTGCTGCTGTTGCTGTTACTGCATTCAATACGATTTGAGTATTTATGTTTACTGCATTGGCACAGCCGGCAAACTCGACGACCGCATTTTCTTGCTCACCCATATTTTACTCCGGGTCATTATTTCATTTCCAAGTCTCTCCGTGGAGCGCGATTCTGCAATGTGAAAACCCTTACAAGGACGTCCCGGACATAAAAATGTTTCTTAAGTAAAAAAAAACTGAGACCAAAAGACTTAGATAACTGTATTTATTTTTGTAGGATACAAAATCCTTCACGACAGATGGGAAGACTAATTTTTTTTAGCTCCTCAGGCCATCGAGATTGCCTTCATTTCAAGCCATTCTTCCCACCATCCCATAATTATTGAACTAATTTAATACCTTGAAAAATCATCTCGCAATGTCTTAGAACTCGCGCGGATTATCGATAATTGCAATCGTCCTAAATTTTACTTTCTTGTATAACAACTTTTTGTTTGTGGATTTTTTTTACAGTGTCTGAATCTGCTCTCTTTATTTTGTGCCAGCCATGACCATTATTTGAGTGATTTTCTCTACCCAATCGTCTACGTTCATTTAAATTCATTTGTTATGTAACAGTGTAAAATTTAGTTTGTGTTTAATGTGCATTTTTAACAGTAAATTACGATTCAAGATAATCAGCAAGATTTATCGATTCATGGTCATCACCATGGTAAGCACAATTTTTTCCACGTTTACTTATATAAACGTGTGCTTTATTTTGAATTTGAATGCTATATTGTTTTGCTGATTTTTTTCCGTTGGAAGTTTTATGTTATTGATAAAATAGTAATAGCTTTTGAAAGGATGGGTTTTCAAACCACTGAATTACGCGATAAGGCGGAATAGTGTCCAAAACACTCGATCACGTTCCGTCTCTCGACGATGTAAATCCCGAGCTCATCTCGAGCTTTTCCCAGAATACCTTCGGTTTACGTATACACTTTGGCAACAAATTTTCCCTTCGAGTTTTCGTTACACTTTGTAGTCATGGTTTTAGTTTGACGAAAGCAATCGCCAGCCTCGGCAAGCTTCGTCAATTGTTTGCCAACTAATTTCTCCTCGAATCGTGTCCAGAGAAATGCTTTTCTCCGTTATATATATATATATATATATATATATATATATATATACATGGAGGTATATTTACATCATTTGCAGATGTAACACAGCAGGAGCTTTTCCCAATCGAGCTCGTAACTCCCTACGCGGTCACGTTAGTCGTTACAGCATCCTCCCATCTAGCAAATGAGATTAGTTTGAATGTTGGTTACGAGAAGTTGAAAGAGGGAGAGAGAGAAAGAGAGACAGAGAGAGAGAGAGAGAGAGAGAGAGAGAGAGAGAGAGAGAGAGAGGAAGCGCACGGTTTACAATGCGGTATAATTCGCACACTCGAGCGTACTACGGAAGCAGCGCGTAAGCGACAAGTATTCGTCCCTCGTCTCGTAATTCTCTAGTCTCTTTGCCTCGGGGAACGACGTCAATCCTATTCCTCAACAATTCCCATTTACATATCGAGACAGTTTTCCCTTCGTAGTTTCTCTCTCGCATTATTTTCACCTCGTTTTTTTTCTGCCTCTCAATCCCATCTATTTTTGCAATGTATACTCAGCCCACATGTGTAGATTAAAAAACTTTTCATCGCGACTATAGTTCTTTTGGAATCGCAGAAAAATAATCAAAACTGAAAGCAATTTACGTTACGTAGTTTCCAGTTTTGGAGGAGAAAATGTGTTTTTTCCTCTGTAAAAATGCCGATTAAATTCAGGTAAAATATATACGGGGCATTCCATACTAAACCGACCAGTCCGTGACCCCGACCGTTTTTGATTTTGTCGAATTTTTTTAAATTTTGAACTAAAAGGAGATTTCAGATTTTTTTTAGATTTTTATCTCAACCCGTTTAAAAGTAATGAATTCTTCAAAATTTTGTGCGAAATTTTTTGAAATTCTCATCCGCAGCTTGTGATACCCATAAATTCTATTTTTTTCAATTCTCTGCTACATGTAAACTAATGATTATCAATTATTAATCCTTATTCATGAATATCATAACCTGCAGACTTTTAGGACGAGTAAAAATGTGTCGTAAAGAATGGTGAATTTTTGAAAAAAAAATCAAAATGGCCCAAGTTGTAAAAAAAAATGTTTGGTTGAAAACTGAAAAAAAAACAGAAATCAGGTCCAATATTTGTTTATTCTTTTTTCTATTATTAATTTCTTAAGAAATGGAATTATAAGTGGAAGAAAATAATAAAAATATATAATTCAGGATTGACAACTTATAATTATTGGTTTACATGTGGTGAAAAATGAGAAAAAATAGAAGGTATGGATATCACAAGCTGTGAATTTTTTGAGATATGAAAAAATATGTCTAGAAAAATGATGATTTTTTTCAAAAAAATCAAAACGGTCAAAGTTTTGAAAAAAAAAAAAATTTTTTGGATTGAAACTGAAAAAAACATATGAAATTGACTTTTGATAATTTTTTTGTATTTTTTTTATCAACCTACTATTCAAGATGAAAAAAATGACCTATTATTTTATTTTGATATCTCTGTTGTTGAAAAAGCTATGAGAATTTAAAAAAAATTTGTACGAAATTTTGAAAATTTCATTATTTTTAAACGGGTTAAGATAAAATTTTAAAACAATCCTAAACCTCCTTTCAGTAATTACTTGAAAATAAAAAAATTTCGACAAGATTGAAAATGGTCGAGGTCACTGACTGGTTGGTTTGGCATGGAATGCCCCATACACTGATTCAAATGATTTTCGAAAAAATGAATAATGTGCCTATCTAAATAATGTACGAGATAAAATCAACGGTACATTAATTTTTAGGCTCACCAATTATGAAGGTATTACTTCGCTCATCATTAAGGAAATTAAGAACAATACTTTATATTTAGAGTCGGCAAAATTGGACTGTAGATTATGATGGAAAAAAAATGGAAACACTGATTTAATGTAAAAACGTTGGAAGCATGGGTAATTTACACTGAAAACAAAATTTTATTGAACTTATCCGACAAAGTTATTTCGTTGTGGCAACAAAATTTTGAATGTTTCAACAAAATTTCGTTTTCAGTGTAATTTTAGCGAATAAATTGATAAACACGCAATAAAAAGAAGGAGATATTTTATCACTATTGCCAAATATATTTACAATTTTTTGCTTCGTGTTCTGCGAAACGTTGTCATATTAATACTCAAGAGAATGAGTGAGAAAGACAGAGAGAGTGAGAGATAGGGAGAGGGGGGGGGGGGGAAGGGAGAGGTTGAAAAGAGACGGGGAAAACGCGTTTAATGCATCGTGAACGTTGAGTGGGGTCGCCGACATCGAGATGAGTCTTTAACGTCCCGTTTGCAAATTGGAACATAAAATCACGGTTGTAACGGGCTTTGCGTTGATTGTTCGTTACCAAGCGCTGCCTACGCTTTACCGCATCGCGATCCACACCGACTCCGATGTACTCTCGAATATATGTATATCTTTTAACAGTCCCATGCACATAGAATCGCGGATGATGCAAAACGGACCGAGTCGTAACTGTATACGTTGCATGAAATATTTTATCGATAGAAAAGCCTCAGGCAAGCCCTCTTCATTTTAATATATTATACATAAGTATATATGCTTGTGTTTGTACATTTATATATATGATTTGAGTGATATATACCAAAGTTTTCTTATAAAATACCGAATCAAGAAACTTTCATCCGATTTACAAGTAATTAGACGAGCGTGGAAAATATCGCGCTTGAGTAAATTTATTTATTCATTTAGGGTGTGCTCTCGTTTAATGATTTTTCATAATGTTCATTAAAAGATAGGAGAGATAATCAAAGGAGTATTAAAATTAATAAACCAATGAATATTTTTCTTTTAATGGCGAATGCTTGAAAAAGAATTTCGTAACTTTCGATATCACTAGAATAATAGTTTTTTTTTATTGAGATTTTAAAAAATAGGAGAAAGAGACAGAAAGAGATAACAGATTTAAGAAAAGTTTATTTGCCAAGTGGCAATTTATACCTCATTTGATAAGTCTTTTATTCCGATTACTCCGTAGTCTCCACGAGTATTTTCCTCGAGAAATACAAACTGCAACAGAAGCTCCCAACCATGCACGTTGGCTACTAAAAAGCCGTAGTGAATGCAATTCAAAGATGTCGAGTTGAGCCCTTTTGTTTGTGAACTAAAAATCTGTCACGAAGCTTGTCGAGATAGGAGTGAGGAGCAGTGAAAGGGGAACTGTGTGTGTACTACTCTCTTTGCGCGATCGTTGAACAAACGTCCATTCGCTCTGTCTCGTCCTTGGCATTCTCCCTCGACATGTCCAATCGGGGGCGGCATTCTCAGCATTTCGCCGCAGACTTTCCTTCCGTATTCCATTTGTTCTGTCTCTTTCTCTTTCTCCCTTTCGTTCATTTTTTTGTAAATACTTTTAAGCGATCGTGGACCAGAGAAAATCTCCTTTCGATATCTCTGTCCCTTTCATCGTTATATTCTTGGTGAGCCGCGCCTTTATCGTATCATTTTGCTAATTGCAATCACCGCCAACTGATCTTACTCCGATTTCGCTTCTTCGCCAATCCCTCGACAGAAATCTTCCACCGCCTGTTTCTCCTGCAGTACACTCTTTCCCATTCCGTCCTCGCACTCGCTCGCTCACGTCCTTTCGTAAACCCCCTCGTCTTAGACACCACTCTTTTCTTTTTCTCTTTTTTCCTTATTCAACTGAATTGATGCGGATTTCACCATTCACTTTACTAATTGGATTGATCATGAATTCTCGATTATCCACCGGACGTTTGAGCTTGAATTTACAACTGTTTTTTTTTCGTTTTCATTGCGAAGGCTCCAGCTCTTTTGTACATCGAGCTTTTTATTTATTTATCCATTTATTTATTTCTCATATGAATATTATTGCGATAAAACATATAAGCATTGTAAATCTTTTTCTGAATGATACCAGTTAATAAATCGCGAATTAACTTGTACATCAATCATAAAACAAAATATGCAATCAATACGAATTTATAGAACAGGAATCGTATGCGAAATACGAAGAAGATCAAAACGAAAGGCCATGAAAAAGCTTCGAGTTGAAAGTCGAGATCAAGGTTTTCTTTGAAGTTGAGAAAACTCGTGTAACATTTTCTTCTCTTTTCTTCCTATTGGGTTCATTCGTTATATATATTCGGCTCTGATTTTTTATTTGTCACAAACACGTGTTACGATGCAATGCACTTTTGACCCCGAGAGTAAAATGTCTGGGCCGAGAGGAAGGGAAAGGGTACGTACAGAAAAAGGACGGTAAAATCGTGTTAAAAGCGTCCACTCTGTTATGCGAGTTTACGGTGCGATAACGCGTATACACTCGATACGCATCTCGCATGAGGCATAGCGCCATGCTTGAGAATTATGTTCGCTCAGCGTATTTATTGCCACAGCCCTTTCTTAACGCGAAACACGGAGAAAGAGAAATAGACTCGAGCACGATTTCAACGAACGGAATAACTTTTAGTTGTATTCGTAGTTATGGTCAGAGAACACACGCGGATTATAGTCAAGAAGTTGCGGAAGATGCGAAATAAAAAAATCATGTTGGACAGTTGCGAACAGAGGAAGAATTTACCTCGGCCTCGCGAACACGCCTTTTACCACGGAATTCCTCTTCCGGCATTTTTCAACTTTTACACACCACTTCCATGTATATCATTTTTTTATATAAGAAGAATTTGTACATATCGGCCTAGTTGCCAGTTAGAGACTGTAAATTTGAGTGATGTAGAACTTGGAAATTAAAAATTTAGATTTTTGTCATTGACGGTGGCTTTGTGCTAGAAATCGAAACAGCATTACCATATGAAGCCCACATGATTTTTGCAAATTGAATTTATAAATTTCGCGTGAGAAAAAGTAGAAATTAACTTTGCGCAGTACTTAACCATTTATATTTTTTTTTAAATCCCGAGAGGTCGCTAGGAGTTTCCGAGACTGCGCACAGGGCCTTGAGCCAGGCCATACATGGCAAAGAAGCCTCGCTGAAAGTCGGATAGACTTGTAAGAATAGTTCACTCGTTTGAATCTATAGCTGTCATACAATTTGGGATACAATTGCACCCGCGTTGCAGCTATCGGAGGTCTCGCAACCGCAACGCTTCACTAATCGCACCAGCATGCGATTCTCCTATCAAGAGACGCGGTAGCAGCTCGACGCCAAGTATTAAAAAAAAAAAAAAAAATTTCTAAAAAAATTTGCGTCGTGCGCTGTCGCACTCTTATATACAGTAATATAAGGTTTTCACGAATTTTCTAAATTTTAAAAGTTCTCCCACGTAGCAACGGGTGGAGTGAATGAAATTAAGAGGGGTTTAGCAATGCAAGTGATTTTTCACTATCTAGTGGTTTTTGTTAGAAGTCATTCGGTCTACGGATTCTGGAGATAATGCAGCATTGCGTAATAACATTCGCTACTTTGGGAATTTTCATTTTAGTATGTTATTTCTCAGAAACAGAAGGACGTAAGTTAGGTTTGTTTACATTGGGCACACGTCCTTTGCGGCAAAAGTCTACATTTGACTACCCTCTGACGTCATCGTACAGTTACTGAGTACGTTTTCCTTTTTCCTCTTTCCACGATTTGAAGATTCAGATGCTGACAGAGATAAAGATGGAGGTCAAGGTGGAGGTGGAGATGGAAGTCTACACGTTGAAGATAAAGGTCAACATGAGAGAGAGAGGCGGGAGGGGGGAGGGGGAGAGAGGGGGAGAGAAAGCGCGCGAGGGGCGAGCAAAGGAGAGAGGGAAAGGGAGGGGAGGGGTCGGGGGATAGGAAGGGGTCGGGGAGGGGAGGGAGGGGCGAAGAGGGAGGGGCGAGGGAGGGGCGAAGAGGGAGGGGTGAGGGAGGGGGTCAGAGGGAGGGGATTGGGGGAGAGTGAGGGGAGGGGTGCAGAGGCAGAGGTAGAGGGAGAGAGGGGGAGGGGGATGGGAAGGGCGGGGAGGGGCGGGAGAAGGGGAGAGAGGGAAAGAGGGAGTGTGGGAGAGAGGGTGAGATAGAGAGAAAGAGAGAGAGAGAGAGAGAGAGAGAGAGAGAGAGAGAGAGTCCAATCTGCGGAATTCTTACCCACTAAAAACTACACATGCTCTTCCACTTGAAAAAACTAAATCGCTTGAAATTTTATATTAAAAAAAATTAATAGAAAAGATAATTTTTTTTTTAATTTCATGTTCATATAAATAATATAAAATGATCACATAGCTGTCATATTTTCATCAGTTTTATATCATATGAGAAAAAAATTCAATTACGAATTAAACAATGTATCGAAATATTATACAGTCTATCTCCTTGTCATTCTTTTTCCATTTTAAACATTATTTTTGGTTTTTTTCAAATAAAATGCTTCAAAAAAAGATGCTCAATTTGAAATTTCTCATCACTTCACGAAAATAGCTGTAACTTTTTTCTGTCCAAAATTGGAACCCCAGCCATCGCTCATTCTTTTTGTTTTTGAATTATCTTTAAATAGGTAATTCGTTTTTTTTGTGTATCTGTATTTTTTAATTGCTGATGAGTTTTTAAAGGTGAACATTGAATGAAAAATTTGAACTTTTTTCACATTTCACATTTAGGAATTTTATAATGCCTACCACGTAGTGTAATCATGAGCTTTGTTCCTGTGAAAAATTCATAGGAATCGGTTCAGTGGTTCTCGATTGAAAAGTGTCGAAGCATTTTTTTGCCAAAAGGTTTTAGTATATAAAGATAGAAATATATATATATTTAGGAGAATCGAGTAGTTTGATTACACGTTTTAGAAGCATTAGTATAATTTGATGACATTTGTGCACTTTGCTAACTGCCATTAAAGAACCCACCGTATAATTTCCCTTCACGTACCTCATATATCGAATGTTAGCGGCAATATGTAAGAAAACATCAAGGGACAATGACTTGTAAGCAAACTGTATTAATGTCGATATTCAGTGAAAAATAAATATTGTAGCAAAGTTGTATAAAATAACGAAAAAAATGCAATCTAATTTTATTCGTTTAAAATTTTTTTTTCTATCCGAATTTTTTTTTATAATTATTTTTAATTCTTATTCTTGTTGTGTAGAACAACTGTATTTTCAATCATATTCGCGTATCCTTATTATCTGTTTCAATTCTACTCGAAGTATATTTATAAAAAATACTTTTTTTCATTTTAAATAAAGTAAAAAAAGAACGCCAAGTATTAAAAAATCGCGACTTTAGTTATAAAACGACCATTATACATATGTTCTTGTTGAACGAGAAAGAGAGCGCGCGCTATGGACGAAAGAGAGGGGACGTGACTTC
Organism: Rhimphoctona megacephalus; assembly: GCA_963989365.1. Classification (NCBI taxonomy): domain Eukaryota; kingdom Metazoa; phylum Arthropoda; class Insecta; order Hymenoptera; family Ichneumonidae; genus Rhimphoctona; species Rhimphoctona megacephalus. Next base: position 26,356,367 of record OZ022418.1, on the reverse strand, counting down.
GTGCGCTGTCTCTCTCGCTCAGCGGCGCGCAATAAGTGGGGGTAGCCTCTTTCAGTGGACTGGGCGACTGCATGGTAGTCTACCAGTCTGGCAAAGGACGTATGCCCAAATGTAAACAAACGCTTCTTGCATCTTTCTGATTCCAAGGGACATAAGTTCCCCAAACATTCGATTTTAAATCACAAAATTATCATATCTCGAGATTGGGTGGACGGATCAACTTACAACAAAGACCAATGGAAAGAGAAAAATCGAAAAAAAATCGTCCCCTACATTCAGATCTTTTACTCAAACCGTTCCGCTGTGAGAGCAGTCTGAAAAATATGAAAAGCCCGAAAACCGTCATATTCGCATATATAAGAGTGCGGCAGGGCGCTTCCCTTTTTAATACTTGGCATCGAGCCGCTACCACGCCTGTTGATTATCTATATTTATGAACTTAAAATGTACTTCTTACTTTGACAAAAAAAATTATTTTATTTTTCAGTCAATTTGGACCAAATCGACCAATTTTTTTGATATTTTATTTAACACCAACATTTCTAATATAAAAAAGGCATATTTAGTACGAATTGACTAAAAAAATGAAAATTTTCTTAAAACTAAGGAAATGAATATGAAAAATATCTCTCCACGATGGGACTGGTCTCAAAAATCATTTAATTGGTCAAGGTTTTTTTTTGTGAAATTATTGAAATAAATCAAAAGTGACGATTTTCAATCTTTACTTCGTAATTTTTTCGAAGAGTCTGATAAAAACCTACATTTCAAAAAAAAAATTGATTTTGATGCAAATTGACTGGAAAAAAATGAATTTTTTTCGAAATGAGAAAAAAAGTATAATGAAAAATCTGCCCACGATGAAACTAGTCTTAAAAATCATTTAATTGGTCAAATTTTTTTTGTGAATTATTTGCAAAAAGATAAAAAGGATAAACATTTTAAACCCATTGTTTTTTTGCTTCAAATTGCTTTAAATTGGGGAAAAATTCGGAATACAAATGTTAATCATTCTTTCATATTTTTTTTGTAACGGTACGTTGGAAAACCAACCTTTTTTAAAAAAAGTTCGATTTGGTCTATTTTTGAGAGTTACAGTCATTTAGAGAAAAAAAAAACTAATTTTGATAAAAAATCATATCTCACAAGTGTATAGACAAAACAATCTGAAAAAATAAAGAGAGCTTTCAATGGGTCATGCAACATATAAAATTTTCAACCAAATCAAAGAATAGAGGGGTCGTAACGAGGGGTATAGAGGGGTAACGTAGGTCGATTTGGCGTGGAATGCCCCATATATATATGAGGCATTCCATGCCAAATCGGTCTCTTTTGAAATTTGCATTTTTTATTGTTTTTTTTTCTCTAATGGAGGTTATTGATAGGAACTCGTTTGATTTTTTCAAATTTTTATCTTAACAAGTTCATCGAAAATGCATTTTTGAAAAATTTTCCGATTTTTTTTTCAAATATCAATAACTCTCTCAAATATGCAGTAAACTGAATGAATGAAGAGTCAAAATTTTAGTTTTAAAACGAACTTTCATATGAGAATATGTAGGAATTTATCAAAATATTACATACAACAATTTTTCAAATTCTAAGCGTAAAATGTTTTTTTCCGTAGTGTTAGCCCCCTTCGATTTTGTTCTTGAATTTTTGTCAAAAACTATAATCTTTTTATTGACTTTTCAACCTAGTTTGATGATGGAGAAATCGTTCGTTGTATTTTTTATAATTGAATTGTGGATTTTTTTACTATTAATCGTGCACAAATCTCTGAAAAATCATACAAACCAAATGGATAAGGGGCTCAAATTTGTCGTTTTGACAGGTGCTTTCATTTACAAATATATCAATAATGATTTCAAGACTACATAAATCAATTTTGTTAATTATAAGCAAGAAATGTCCTTTCCCGCAGTGTTAGTCCCTTTTGATTTTGCTGTTAAATTTTTATAGGAAACTATTATTCATTTAATGCATTTTAAGATTAGTATGAGCATAGGGAAATATTAGTCTAATCAACAACAAAAATCTTTAATAAAATTATCAACTCGAAAAATAGAACTAGCTATTCTCTCACGTTCGTACTTCGCTTAAAATTCATTAAATTAATCATGCTTCCGTAAAAATATTAAAGAAACAAATTAATTAGTACAAACGCTATGAAAAAAGGTATTTTATCGTAGAATTGGAAAAACTAGGTGATGTAAACATCCAATAATTTTTCACATATTTTTAAACAAAAGTACATTTCAGAACAAAAATTAGAACTCCCTAGAGATTCGCTTTGTTCGATTCTTCAGGGAGTTATAGATAATTGATTGTAAAAAAATTTATATTTTAATTATGAAAATAAGCAACGGACGATTTCTCCACGATCACACCAAGCTTCAAATTCCGGAAAAAAATAATAGTTTTTTATAAAAAATTAGCAGCATAATCGAAGGGGGCTAACTATGTGGGAAAAAACATTTCATACTTAGAATTGAAAAAAGTGATTCATGTATTGTTTTGACTACGGCAATGAATAAGGGTGCCCTTGAATATCAGCAACCTTTAATTCATAAGACTTTTGGCCAATCCCTCAAGGGAATCTCTGCGAAACTCTTGGTCAATCCCTTAAAAAAGTCTCGGTGAGACTCTTAGTCAATCTCTTGAAAATATCTCGATGAGACTCTCAAACCTTGAGATCAAACCTTTACAAATGTCTCGACGAAACTCTTGGTCAATCTCTTAACGCAATCTCGATAACACACTTAGTCAATCCCTCAAAAAAGTCTCACCGGGACTCCTAGTCAATCCCTTAAAAATGTCTCGCTGAGACTCTTGGTCAATCCCTTAAAAAAATCTCGACGAGACTCCAGGTCAATTCTTTCAAAAAGTCTAGGAGAGACTCTTGGTCAATCCCTTGAAAAGAACTCGACAAGACTCATGATCCCTTAAAAAACTTCCATCGAGATCCTTGATCAATTTCTTAAAAAACTCCCGTCGGGACTCGTGGCCAATGCCTTAAAGAAGTCTCGGTGAGACTCTTAGTCAATCCACTAAAAAAAAGTCTCGGCGAGACTCTGGATAAATCTCTTAAAAAAGTCGCGGTGAGATTCTTGTTCAATCCCTTAAAGACATTTCGGTGAGACTCTTAGTCAATCGCATGAAAAACTCTCGTCAAGACTCTTGTTCAATCCCTTAAGGAAATCTCGACGAGACTCGTGGTCAATCCCTTAAAGAAGTCTCGGTGAGACCCTTAGTCAATCAGAAAACTTCCGTCGTGACCCCTGGTTAACCCCTTAAAAAATCTCGTCCAGACTTTTGGCGAATCCCTTGAAAAAGTCTCAGCGAGATTCTTGGTCGATCCGTTAAAAAAAGTCTCGGCAAGAATCTGGATAAATCTCTTAAAAAAGTCGTGGTGAGACTCTTGATCAATCCCTTAAAGAAGTTTCGGTGAGACTCTTAGTCAAACCCTTGAAAAACTCTCGTCGAGACTCTTGTTCAATCCCTTAAGGAAATCTCGACGAGACTCGTGGTCAATCCCTTAAAGAAGTCTCGGTGAGACTCTTAGTCAATCCCTAAAAAAAGTCCCGTCGTGACCCCTGGTAAACCCCTTAAAAAATCCCGTCCAGACTCTTGGTCAATCCCTTTAAAATATCTTGGCGACAGTCATGATTAATCCCTTGAAAAACCCTCGTCGAGAGTCTTGGTCAATCCCTTGAGGAAATCTCGACGAGACTCGTGGTGAATCTCTTAATTAATTTAATCCTTATTCGAGTCCTGAACCTACATAAAAATTATATTGAAATTTCCACAAACGTTTCGGTATACATGCAACTGTCAAACCGACAGCCGGAACTATCAAACTGACAGCGGGACTCCGAATTCGAGATTTCCAAGCGACCAATCACAGCACGAAAAAAGAGGCAACAATAGATTCGATATTTCGATATATTCGATACATTTGAGCCCATGAACTTTTTATTAGAGGACTTAATCTCATGAATAATTGAGGGAAGGGTAAAATAAGTAAATGATTAAATATCAAGTCCTTTTTAATTCACTCTTTAATTCTTACAAATTTTTGTTCTTCATCGTAGTATCATTTTCAACTATCGCTGAACAAAGTTGCCTCATATTTTGTATGGTTTGCAAGCTATGAACGATTGTCAAAACTTTTGGACGTTGCGTTTTTTTGAATAATTATTCAATTACAGTGGTACCATCGTTACATAACATATCGGGTCTTGAAAACGAAAACAAGTAAGACTTATTGTTTATGAGATTCTTTATGAGACATTATTCACATATGCTTGGTTTTTGCTAAGGATCATCTGTTTCGGAATGAAAAAGCCTCTTTTTGTAACCTTACATTTGTTGTGTATTTTGGGGGTACTGTTGAATGAAAGTCTGATATAATACTTTTTACCGGGTTATTTCGGCTTGTCGGAACGTTGTGGCTAAAATGTGAACTGGTAAAAGGCGAGCTTAATGGAAGGTTCAACACAACGCCGCAGTCGATTGTCTCGTGTGTTTAGCCACGGTTGAAATAAGGGCTGAAGGGCTAACTTGGATTGAAGATCTTTAATTAAGATTTCTGATCGATGTAGACGTTGTACACTGGATCCGCAGATTTTTTTGAAAATGAATGATCATACATAATTGATTCTTGATTAACCCGTCAGCAGGCGCGCTATGAGACTTTTTCTCATGCTTATATTAAAACGATGATTACTCGAAAATTTTAAATGGCATAAACATTTGAAATTTTTTCTATTTTCACCAAATTTATTCTTCTGTATTCTAGAGGTAAATTTTTTTTTGAATTATTGTTTTTGAATTTTTTAAATTATTATTTGTTGGTTTTTAGTGTCAATTATCGTTGTATTTATGATTTTTAAAAAATAAAAACGTTCAATAGCCACAATCACTGTAGCGAGATTGTTTTCAAGTTCCTATTTATCAAATTAAGCACTTGAAGTTATATGTGTGAGAAAATGTCTCATCGCGCACCCAATGTTTAAAGTTTACGTTATGCGCCTGCTGACGGGTTAATTAGCGTTGTGTCGTAAAAGAAAATGAAATTCATTTTATCACATCTATCATTAATCTCATACCTTAGAGACTAATTTCAACCATGAGATCATTTCAACAATGACGCCTTCTATTTTTCAACTTGTATATCCCGAATTGACACTGTATGAATCATTTTTTTCAGTAGGAATTGTCAAATAGATAATAGTGTAATTATAAGTAGCATCTATGCGCGTAAGTAACAAAATTTTTTTGGAGAAATTTATGTCGGAAGTGATGGATATCAGAAAGTACAATGATTAACAATGATAAAAAATGAATTTATTATTGGACAATTAATTTTTTTGTTTTAACAAATTTTATGATCAAGTTTAGATAATTTCGATGACGATAAATTTGACGTATTACTTCATGTACTTTTCACGGTTTCACACCGTAAAAACGACATTTATGTAGTGCCTTGTACATTTCACTGTTTGACACTGTAAGAATTCGTTTCATGAGCATACAATATGCCATTTACGGTACATTTCATTACAGACACTTGACAATTTTGTTTAAAATTTCATGAAATATTAATGTTTGCGCATCCACGAGGCGTTGCTAATATGCAAAACTGTCAAGTATCAATGGAAATCTCAGTAAAATTTACAGTTCATTTTTTTCCGTGTTTCCAATTCGGAGATCATATAACCAGATTGATTTATAACATGTTACCATTAGAAAGGTTATTTGTTTGACAATTTGTTGGAATTATCGTAAATCTATACGATATTTAGTGTAATCAAAGACTCGTTGAATGGCATCTGGAGCCTTCTGCCTTTCTCCTCGATTTTTCCGTCCCCTTCTCTTTCTTTGTCTCGTTTGCAACTATAATGTATTTACGGGAGATTTGCACGGAGGTGAACTCGGGCGCGTTTAGCGATATTCATTACTCGGCTCATTACGAAAGTTCGCTTTGCTCTTGCATGAGTTTTTTGCTTGTATAGAACCCGAGTCTTTGGATCTTTCTCTCTTCGTTTCCTACGCCAACACACACACACACGCACACACACACGCACACACACACACACGCGCGCACACGCGCACACACACACACACACACACACACACACACACACACACACACACACACGCACACGCACACGCACACGCACTCGCACACGCACACACACACACACACACACACACACACACACACACACACACACACGCATACGCACACGCACACGCACACGCACACGCACACGCACACGCACACGCACACGCACACGCGCACGCACACGCGCACGCACACGCACACGCGCACGCACACGCGCACGCGCACGCACACGCGCACGCACACGCACACGCGCACGCACACGCGCACGCACACGCGCACGCACACGCGCACGCGCACGCGCACGCACACGCGCACGCGCACGCACACGCACACGCACACGCGCACGCGCACGCGCACGCACACGCACAC